>JAKLMZ010000034.1:0-263484 GCA_022813185.1 Floridaphiala radiotolerans | reverse complement strand
ATAACTAACTTAACGGAAGCTAAGTTAGATAGGTAAATTATTAAACTATAAAATCTATATAGCTAAGAGGAGTAATATAAACTAGATAAAGTAAAAGAGCTTATAGAACTAAAAGTATAGTATAAAGATAAAGAATAAAAAGAATATCTTTTATAACTTAAATAATATACTATTATATATTTACCTAGAATTATATACTTATTATATACTAAAATAGTATAAAAGGTTCTTATTATATATATTAAGCTTATATAAATTACGCGTTTAATATATATTATTTATCTTTTAAGTAACTACCGCGTATATACTAAGTATATAGTTAGTAATAATAACGGATATATTTTATATATACGTAAACTTATTAGCGTATATATTAAATACGCTTTTAGAAAATTTTAATTATATATATAATATATTTTAAAAAAGTATTTTATATATATAGAATATATATATTAATACCTATTCTTATATACGTAGTATACCTTTAATAGCTTTATTATTTTACGCTTCCCCTTCTCTACCCGTATAGATACCTTATACGTAGCGTAATATTTAGGCCTATATTATATATATATAGTATAGTTATAGTAGATACGGCGTATATAAATAGAGTAGGTAGAAAAGATTAATTAATAAAGTTATATATATATATAGTAATAACTTATATTAGTAGGAGTATATATAATCCCGTTTAATAATTATAATAGGGAAATGCTTAGTTATATATAAACTCCTTAAACTCTATTTACTAACTATATACTAACTATATACTCCGCTTATATAACACTAGTACCTACGGTATTACTACTAGTATTACTAAGCGTAACTTATATACGGGTTTAGGCGCGGGTTTCTACTTTATATTAACCTTATATATATAAAACTTATAGATAGAATATATAACGGCTTTAGCTACCTTAGGTCCTACTCCCTACTCTATAATTAGCCTAATATATATATTACTTATTCTATAAATATACTCTTACTTAGGGTCTACGGACGCGGTTTATTATTATTAATCTCCTTATTCTTATCTTAAGGTTAAGGGCCCTCCTATATATAGCGTAAGTATATATATAGTATATATAGAGCTTAAGCTAACCTTTCTCTTCCTTAGCGTGGTTTAAGGTGTCCGGATAGGCTATATAGGAGTTCTTATTAGTATATACTCTATAGATACTAGTAATAAGGATAGCTTAAATAAGCTAGATAAGGATATATTACTAGAAATCTTAATAGTATAATATAACGTAGTCCTAGCGCTTATACTATAATTAGGTATTTATAGTAGTGTAGTTACTAGTGGCTAATATAATAATAATACTTATATAATATTACGCTCCCGTTATAAAGGCTATTTAATTATATACTATATAGGTTTATAATAGGTTAGAGTAGGACTAAGCCTAAACCTAATTATTATACTATATATATAATACTTCTTCTAATCTAGAGAGAATCCTTTATTTTAGATAAGTATAAGTAGAGGCCGTATATACTAGGTACTTAGGTTATATATATATAAGGGTTATAACTTATAGGGGATAAGTGTATAATAAGATATTTATTTATATATACTTAGAACTTACCGCTTAATAGAAAACTAATTTATAGGTTACTTTAAAGGTAGGGTTTAAAGTACTATAATATATTAGCGCGGTATAATTATTATATATACTTAACTTATATAATTACCTCTATCTTATTAGTATATAGCTTTACTAAACTATTAGTAGGGCCTATTCTTTATATATAGTTAGCTCTACTTAAGTATATACTATATATAGATTTACCTTAATTTATATAAGTACCTAGTATTACGCTAGCCTAATAATTAAACCTATAGCTTAATTACGCTTACTTAATATTAGCGTTATATATACTTAGTAAATATTATATACCTACTTCTATCTAATAATACGCTCTATTTAGGTTACGTTATTCCTATTAGTATTTATAGCTTCTATAAGGTTAGTATATATAATAGATAAAATCTAGGGATCTTATATACTTATACCTAGATAGGCCTTACGTAAGTATTAATAAAGCTAAGTATTAACTATATATTAATAGTACTCCTATTAACTATATACTTAATTATACCTACGGCTAACTATTAAAGTATATACTATATATTTACGCCTTATTAACTTTAATATTATAACTACTTAAGGTTAGTATATACTTATAATATATTAAGTTTATACTTATACGCTTATATTTATATATAATAGATCTTATATAGGGTTAGGGGCTATATATTCTTAGTATATATAATTATCTTATATTATATAAACCCTTATTACTTATAGTTATTATTATTAGCCGCCGTAACGGGTAGTGCTATATAAAGTTAGTATATACTTCCTATCTTTTAGACTTACGCGTAACCTATACGCTTTATATTAGCTTACTTAGCTATAGCTTATCCTATATTTCTACTTAGTATATATATTATAATATTTACGTATATTCCTTACTTAGTAGGTCCTATATAGGATTTAGATTTATAATACTACCTTAATTAGGGTTAATATATTATTAATACCCGCGTTATATATACTTACTATAGTAGTAGCTAAAGGGGTAACTTAGATTAGTAGTACCTATAACCTATAAATTATTATAGTTATCTACTTATAGAGCTATACTAAGTATATACTTTAAACTTCCGTTTATAGTTAAATTTCTTACTCTTAAACTATTTTATATATATATAAAGTATATAAGTTACGTATACTTAGAGTAAGTTTAAAGCGCGTTAAGTTATTATTTTATATATACTTTATATAGACCCCGCGTTAGTAAGATAACGTGACGCACTAGTCTATCTTTAGACCCCCTTATCTTAGAGGACCTTAGAAATATCCGGGTTTAGCTCGGGTAAGTTTCTGAGGTCCTCGGAGGTTGGTTCTGAGGTCCTCCGAGCTGTATGCTCCAATTGCTGCGATGGGAGCTAGACTAGTGTGGACACCTGAGGCAGGAAGAAAGCTATGAGGCTTGGCGTACTTTCCTTAATCGTGACGGGAATGCAGCCTCTTGAACGCCACAATATTTCTGAGCACAGTTCAGGAACCGTTCTTCAGGGAGCAGAAGAGGTCTTGCAGTCCTCTATTTGGAAACGAGAGATAGATTGATCATATTACGATTCAGTGTTTCCGCCCGCAATCTGCCCAGTCGAGCATCTTTACGCTAACGAAGACCGCGTCCGCCAAGCTCTCCGAGGCGTGCCACCGCGGGCTGGTCGAACTCTCCTTGACCCGGACGCCGATGGATCATCTATGCTAAATCACTTGTTGCGTGCATCCTCTTGAGGAACAAAGTTGATGTCCAGTGTCCTGAAGAGGTTCCCATCACCAATGCCTCCATACAAGTCCTCTATGCATACGAACCGCACGCTAGACCTCCGATCACCAGCCCCCGTAAGCACTTAAAACCCGGCGGCTCACTCCCGCCATGCCCTCATGGGACGCCGCCCGCCAGCGACACACCACCCTCGAGCGCAACTTCTACCGCCTCATCCTCCTCTGCCTTGTCCTTCTCTTCGCCAACGCCGTCATCCTCACCAACAGCGAGCGCCTGCTCCAATTCTACAAGAACCCTAAGGCCATACCCGAGAAGCTAGGCTTCAAGTTTGATGGCTCGAGTCAGGATTTGGGAGAGGATCGGTGGCGGGATAACGGGAGTAGGGGGTGGACGTTTGAGGTGGATGAGCATCCGATCAGGGGGTTGATGGAGGGGGCGGAGAAGGTGTGGGAGGGGTATGATTTGGAGAGGTCGGCGACTTTCAGGCAGACTGTCAAGAAGTACCGCGAGGCATATGGGAGACATCCTCCGCCTGGGTTTAGGGAGGTGAGCATTGGATTCATAGGTATTCGCAACACTCTATGGGCGGTACGCTGACCGATAGCGGCATAATAGTGGTATCAATTCGCTCGCAAACGCAGGGTGCATAACATCGACGACTTCGCCCAGATCAACGATGACCTACGGCCTTTCTGGGGCATGGAGCCGAAGGTGCTACGGAACCTCGCGGCGCATGCTACGGATGAAGGTGATACTGTGGCGGGCATACATATCCGGAAAGGGAAGGTCTGGAAACTTACGAAACAGGATCCTTGGCGAGCAGAAACGTTCGTGAAGATGCTGAGTGGGTTCGTGGAGGCCTTGCCTGATATGGATTTAGCAGTGAACAGACTGGATCAACCTAGGGCCGTGGTGCCCTGGGATGACATGCAAGAGCTGCTAGCTAAGGAGGTGAAGAGCAGGGATTTGAGTGTAAACGTCAAGGACGAGTTCACGTCTGCTGGGACGGATCTCTATGGTAGCAAGGCACCAGCGCAAGAGCGCGAAGATTGGGGCTGGTTCAACGCGCGCGATAAGAACTTCATGGAACTAGCCAAGACCGCATGCGCTCCGCACTCTTTCGCGCGCCAGGTCTACCCCAGCAGTGAGGATGCAGACAGGAAGTATAAAACCGAGCTGGGCGGCCTAGTGAATAACTACAACCTGTCTAGTGACCTCTGCACTGTTGGTCCTACTCTTCATGACAAGCATGGTTTTCTATTCGATAGTTTGACCACCATCGCCACGAAGAAGCTAGTCCCAATCTTCGGAGAGTGCAAAGTCAACGTGAACAGCGACATCCTCTTCCCGGCGAACATGTACTGGAAGCACGACAAGCGGTACGAGTACAACTCAAAGGATGACCACGACTGGGCTGAGAAGCAGGACGTCGTGTTCTGGAGAGGTGTAACTTCTGGTGGTATTCAGCGCGAGAACAACTGGCGTCGCATGCACCGGCAACGCTTGGTCCTGATGCTCAATTCAACGAGCCTTAACAACACTAGCATTCTAGCTACGAACAAGGACTCTTCCGATGGCTACGAAGCGCGTTCGTTCAATCCTACGTTCTTCGCTCATGAGCATGCCGATGCTGGGTTTGTCGAGACCACCGCTTGTTCACCGAACTGCGACTTCTACAATGACACTGTTGTTATGCTCAACAAGACCACATTATCAGATCAATGGGACTACAAGTACCTGGTCGACGTGGACGGCCACTCCTTTTCGGGCCGTTTCCGCGCTTTCTTGCAAAGCCAGTCCTTACCGATCAAGGCGACCATCTTCCGTGAATGGTCTGACTCTAGGCTTGTAGCCTGGAAGCACTTTGTACCGATGGACAATAGATATGACGATTTGTACACTATTCTGACATACTTTATGGGAACGGAGGACGCTGAAAAGCGAAAACATCCGAAGCACATTCAAGGCAGAGAGGAGGTGTATGTTCCGAACCATGAAGTTGAGGCAGAGAAGATCGCGTACCAAGGCAGAGATTGGGCTAGAAGGGTACTCAGGAGGGAAGATATCGAGATCTATCTGTACAGGCTGCTTCTGGAATACGCAAGAATTATAGATGATAATAGGGATCGCATTGGTTATGGGGGCGATGGAAGCGAATTAGACGGCTTTGACCGGGAGTTTCCACCGGAAGAGTGGTGAAAGGTTTGTGCATTTGGTGTTTCTTAGCAAAGGTCTCACATAACGTGAGTGTACTGAGGGTCACATACCCTAGGCTCTGCTTCAGTCTCTGTCCATTGACTGCAAGATCTGGCGAGTTCTGTCCATTGTGACGCGCTTTGTCTGCTTATGAGTCTGGTCTCCATGGCACGCGCGGTCAGTGGACTGCTCTCGAAATTTTAATTGTCAACCACGCGTAGTCACAATATCCACACCAGAACGCCTCTTAAGTTGTCCTCGTCCTGCTCACTTACTCTTTCGCTGTCTTAATTTGCTCTCGCACTCTCGAGTTCCTCGTCTCCCGTAGCCACTCCAGGATGCAGCAGAGCAACAGATCTCCCGATTCGAAGCGTCCTGCCAGCTCTCTCGCATCCCTCCCTCAGTCCTCACACGACGCTACCATCGCGGACATCTCGCGGCTACGCGCAGACCTGAACGCTCTCGAGGCCCTGATCACACAGCGTAACGACACCGATGCCATGCAGTCCAACGAAACCATGCTGAGAAGGGAGCAGGCCGAACGACTCCAAAGGATGGAGGCAATCAAGCAGCGGCTTCTGAGCCGAACTGCGGCATTGGACCTCCACCGCCGGATCTCTGTGCGGGTCAACTGGGCCTACGGCAGGGCGGAAGAGCGCGTTCTGTTGGAACTTGAGGATGCTACTGTCCTCAAGCTGAAGCAAGAGCTCGCCGAAAGAGAGTGGCATGACTCTCTGCGTCATTATGTTATAGGCATAGACCGCTACAAGTGGCAACAACTCAGTCTTGTGCTTGATGGTCGGGTGTTGTCCGATGGCAAGTGCTTGTTCCTCTACAGTGAAAGAGAACGGCTAACATCAATCAGACTCTGAGTTGCTCACTGCGAAAACCGCAAAGAGCGCACCGGTATGTCACTACTCCTCTGTCACCACATGGTCTAACAACTTGCTAACCACAACATCCACACAGATCACCGTTATCCCATCAGCTAACTTCCGTCCAACAATGCCAGTAACCATTGAGATGCGCGACCACGCCCATCCAGCTCAGATGATCCTCGACCACGACTTCCCCACAGACATCAGCCTCGCACTGTTCTGCCAACGCGCCGCAGATTTCATCAACTACAAGCTCAGCAGCAAATGGGAGGAACTACCAGATGCGTGGAAGTTGACTACGGACTACAGTCTCGCTCATGGTACACTGGATGTCTGCACTGGTACGTCTTCCATGCTGTTGTGCTGAACTATGGGCCGGTGCTGATATTTGTGCAAGATACCTGCGACATTCAAGACAGCGTGATGGAGCATGTCAAGCCGGGTTCGCGCATCTTCGCTTGGGTGGCCGAGAAGCCTGAGTTTGATAGCGATCTTGATGGTGTTGACGAGCCGTTGCCGCCGCTTGTGGAGAGTGAAGAGGAAGTGGAAGGGAGAGAGGATGCGAAATTGCGGAGCTCCTGTAAGGAGCGTGGGGTGCGTAAGAAACGTAAGGAGCGTAAAGAGCCTGCAGCGCCTCAAGGGTCTCAAGAGTATCAGGTGCCCCAAGTGCCTGAAGTGTCTGGGGAACTGGTTATTAGGGTTCGCAGGTCGTGAATGAATAGGAGGAGTGGAAGGCTTAGGAGCTTGAGGTTGTAAAGGGAGGCGCGGATGGCCCCAAGTCCGATGCATATGTTGGGAGGATCCGCGGAAGCACACAATTCGCGGAAGCACCCTGGGGAAATCAGTTTAGAGGAGACACGATAACCACGATGGATATCGTGCTATGTGCGAGGGGGCGTGTCCATTTGTTAAACGGAGATGAGCGCATAAGGTATTGAAGCCGCGTTCCTGAAAGCGATTCACTTCATATGTCACATGCATTCAATTGCGTCACTGCAATGTTCGTCTGAATCTTTCGTTCCGTCTTCTGCATAGGACTTCTGCATGTCCCAACCTTGCTTGAGCACAATAACAGCAGCAACAATGGACGGCATCTTCGACAGCTTCAGACAGCAGCTCTACAGCACTGTCCAAACCGAAACGCAAGCCTACAGAACCGAGAACGAGAACCTCACAGCCCAGGTCGCCTACTTGCAGCGCGAACTATCTAAAACCGGGCCAAATACCGCCATCATCAAGGAAAACGGATCCCTTCACACCTTGGTGGACGAACTCAACGAAACCATCAACAATCAAGGTCAGACCATAACCAAACTGCGGAAGGACAATGAAGCGCTCAAATTCAACGATCTTATCTTCCTTGAGCACACTCTCGCCACTTTCAGCACGACCGACGCGGAGTTTATCCGTATCCGTGACGCTACGTTGCCGCATTTGCCGAACCTGCAGTGGCTAGTTGAGTTTCTGCAGGCACGAGAGCGAGGTCAACGTGCCTCTATGGGCAACATACCCTCGGGGGCACCCATGGGCATCACCACTACTGGTTCGAACTTCGTGTTCGGCCAACAACCTGTCAGCAACGACTCTGTTGTGGCCTCCATCGAGGATCGCGCAGCGAGTCTCAGTCCAGATGCTCTGCACCTTATTCTCTACTACAACAATAGGTGTCTTGACCATTTGGAGCTTCCAAGGCAAAAGGCAACTGTGCGAGACCTCAAGCGCCAGATATCTCTGAAGAACACTGGGAAAAAGAAGGCCTGGTGGGAGGTAACGCTTGTCTACAAAGAGACTCGATTGGAGGACAGTAAGCAAGCTGTAGCCCCGGATTTCGAAGTTCCCGTACGCTCTAACACCAACGTACCAGGTTTGGATCTGTCCACGCTCGAGTTGGTCGAATCGAAGAAGAAAAAGGATCTGGTAGTTTACCCTGCCCAAATAAGGCTTGTCTCTTGCTCATGTCTGAATACAGATCCAAGTGTACGCAAGTGCACGCCTAACTGAAAAGTACCCCGAGCGTTTGAGGACCTTTACGGGGTTTAAGAAGAAAGCGGGAAAACAACGAAGCAGAGGATCTGAATATAACATAGGGGAGGGAGACTGAAATGTAGCAGCGTGAGCACTCCAGGAACACTCCGCATCTTTCGGAATGCTTCTAAACCTGTTCTCCTTGCAGAAGACAGCGTAATATCACAAGCTAGCACAGCAATTTCCGTTTACCTGATTGGGGTTCTGCAAGGATCATGGACCGCCAGGTTTTCCTTGTCACCAGGCTCAAGTTCGTTTGCTTCTGACCTTGTGATGTATTATGCTATGCATGCCTAATCACTTTGATTTAAAGCTTCCACTTTCACACCGTTCATACGTTAATCTGCGCAAACCACCTAATTCCATTTGCTCAAGAGAAAATACTTACTTTCAGCTACCAACCTCACCTTGTCAGCCGTGCATCGTTGTTCTTGCCCTCCATTTCTCTCAAGGAAGAAATACAAAGCCGCAAGGACCTCAGTATGACAGACGACAAACTTTCAAGCCGACCGACGTCACCAGGACCTGCTGCGATAATGGACACAACGAGTAAACCTGTGAACACACTTCAGCAGTGCGTGGATTTACTTGCGAAACTCGGAAGTGGCCTTCCACAGCAAGCTGTCACGCGAGCTGTAACACACGAAGCCATGCACTCCATCTTTGATCGCGAAATACTTTTGCAAGCTCGCATCACCATTCTTGAGCACGAAGTGGCTGAGATTAAACAACAGTTGGGTAAGAGAGACACAAGCACCGCTGATGCCAGAAAGGAGAATAATCGCCGTTCCGATTATTTGAAGGTCAGGGTACAGTTCACCGGGTCGGATGTGGAGGAGCTCACCCTTCCATTCAGAAAGAGCACAGTCAGAGACTTAAAGCAACGGATCGTCTTTTTGAAGACGGGTTCAGACTTACGCTGGGAGGATGTGACGGTGCGCTCCTACAAGAGCAAAGAAATGGACGACGCCCTTGGAGACGGTCAGTTCAAATCCAGAATCTTACACCAACACAGGCTGACAAGACTCTCCAGATGTTGACTTGACACTGACAGCCCAAAACAAGAATATAGTAAGTAGAACGGTTTTAGACTAACCCTCAGTTGCTGATCATCATTCAAGGTTACCGCCTCATACGGTCATGTGCTGGAATAATGCATACATGGTCCTGTTAGCAACAAAGATACCAGCAAGCAGAAGCCATGGACGACCGAGATCACCAAGTTATATGAGTAGGCGCTTTCGAGGTTCGGGTACAGCTTGTATTGACTTGCGCAATTCATGTGGGGGATCTTGTCGATCCAGAACGGCGAATTATGGTGAAAGCTCTCCTGGGTAAATTCCTTGAATAGCAAAATTCAACGTGCTCTCTAATCGTCACCGTACCCATGCTCTGCTTCGACGCCCGTTGCATTGCTTCTTGAACAGCGGTGAGAGCTGACCGCATCTGACGCTAGACTGCCATGCCACTTATTTATACAGCAACACTCCCTTCACTGACGCTCTTACTGCTCCAACCTATCATTCATCTACTGTTCCTCCAGATCTTTCTTACAGATCCAACAGAGTCAATTACTGCCGTCATGGATAACCTTCGCCAGCTCACACATGCCACCGAACGTGAGATCCACCGCCTACAAGAGGCCAACACAATCCTGAACGACGAGAATGCGGCGCTGAAGGCTGAGAATGAGGCACTGAAGCAGGCTGCCACCGACAAGACTATCAAGGAACTGCAAGCAGTCATTCAAACTCTGAACCAACAGGTCATGCAGCTGCAAAAGGCTGGTTCTACTAAGCCTGCGAACACTCACACGTCAGAGGAAGATTTGCTTTTCAAGAACAAGATCCTTAAGCGCAAGCTCTATGAGTGCTGCGGTCCCTTCGGAAGCAGGTGTGGCTGTGGGGGGATTCTAATGAACCTGGTCTTAAGGCACGAGAATGATTATATTGCAATCGCCTGCTACAATCTCATACATGCGAATCCAACTGTAGAAGAGGTGAAAAGGGCGGTAGCAATTGAGTGCTCTGGTGCTCAGGAACTGTGGGACGACATCGCGGTTACTTACGATGAGATGGCCGGTCTACCGCACAGTGGAAGGCCATTCAGCTTCTCTACACCACTTCGAGATGGTAATATCTTCAGTAGCACATTGTTGTAGATTCGGGCTGACACTATGCTAGAGGAGAACATTAGTAGCGAGATTGGTGCTTGCTATCCGGTGCGGGCGTTGTCCATCGTATGTGAGCGCTCTGCTGACTAGATACACAGGTTCTCGCAGCTGTCAGCACAGAATTATTAAGGAGCTATGTGCAAAAGCAACCTATTTGTGCAGTGCGTCTAGAGTATCTGGAGGACATCAACCCATAAGACAATTCTGATGAGCGATGTTCTAATGGTTGAGCTCGGAGTGACTGCAACTTTCCATTTCCATCTTGTTCGTGTTATTGGGATGGCTGCAGTCATTTGAAACGCTCGCGCTAGGTTTCTTGGTTTTGCCAAGATATCAGGAGCAAATGATTCGGTTACCATGTCATACGTCTCCGAGGCTTTTTCTTTTATTTATCTCTCGCGGTCGGGAATACTAAGACTGGCAGTGGACAAGGCCAGTGCTATGGCCCTCGGTTTACTCCCAAAGCCGCGGAAGAAGGCAGAAGATGTTACTCTGAGAGTCTTAAGTTCCTGAGAGCTCTCACTTCCAGCATCCGTCATTTCTCTTAATAGCGGAGATGGTGGCGGTTCTGACTTCTACTTCCTTCTGAACTGCAACCATCTAGCGCTTCAAAGTCTACTTTGATCTCCAGTAGCTTCGTGAAGCAGACTCTATCTGGGCACTCGATCAAATCTTGCAAACCCTGTGTATGCTTCACTTGCCTTTCATCTATATGTTTAATTTCACCCCTTGCGGACAGTTACCCGGTGGTTCAAGGAACCTTGTACCGCAAGCGTTACCAATCTCGCCTCATCACTTTCACGCCTTACGTTTCAATTGAGTAAATCCTTCTCACCTCTCCCTTCACTCTCCGACATTCTGATATTCCACGTACAGACCACATCCTTGACTTCCTTTCTTCACCACTGCTGGTTATCATAATTGAGAACACCCAAGGCTTCCAAGAGTACGTTCAGCAGTTCGTCCAAGGCGTGTCCACAGAAGTCAGCCGAGTATCCGATGAGAACAAAGCCCTGCGACAGGAATGTGCTAGAATCAAGGCCGAAAACGAATCTCCGAGACAGACGAACTCCCACAGATATGTCAACGAACTCATTCAAACGGTAGCCTGACTCGAGGAGCAGCTATCAATTTCACAAAAGGCGAACAGTGACCAGGCTACACAGATCTCCAGTTTCGAGGAACTTATGGGAACACTCAAGAAAGCGGACGGGGAGAAAGCGAACAGGATCACCAGCCTTCAGCAGCACATCAAGTCGATCATGAAGACTGACGCAGAGAAGACCACTAGCATCACTACCTTGCAGCAGGAAATCGCAGCTTTGAAGAAATCGGAGAAACCGAAGAGCGCTAAGATAGGCTCACTAGAAGAGCAGGTGATCACCCTCTTCCAAAGCGAATCCACAAAGACAACACAAATCAAGGATCTTGAGAAGACCAACAAAAAGCTTCAGTCTCGACTCAACGAGTACACGACCAAAGAGTCAGAGAAGCTTAAAGAACTGCTGCCGCTAAATCCCACCATGATGACGGTTGAAGTGCGATACTTCGGCGCAAACGGCAAGTTAGAGATTGTCAAATCGTACAAGGTCAGCCCACGCAACATTACTGTACGGCAACTCAAACAAGCTGTTGCCCTTGACTTGATGATGCCAGACAAATATCTTCCCAACATGGGTGTTGGCAACAGCCGGTACTCACACTATGCGGAAAGTGAGTACTTCGCCCAACAAGAGTCTACTGAGTCAGCGGGCTGATGCTTGATATTAGCGCGTTTGATTAAAGATCTCAAGGTTGACCAGAACACGTTGTTGGTAAGATTGTTTGCTCCCTCCTTGGCGATACTCGGTACTAACTATGAAGGTGTTGCTGGACGCGGAATTCTATAGGAAGATGAAAGGTCTCCGTGGAGAGATAGTCTGCTTATAAAGCCAGAACATACTTGGCCATGAGAGGTTAAGAATAAGTTTTGAATCTCGTTCTTTTAAACGTAAGAGCATTGATTCATCGGGTTTTCAAGGATGCTTTTGTTGCCTTGGGTCAGTTTCGGTCGATTGACACCGTTATATAAGGGGGAGAAGCTAGCAAATGGCAGCACATAGGACATGCTGGCAAAGACAGGAATGGAGAAGCTGTGAAATGATGCACGCAGCGGAACCTAACTGTGAGTGAGCAATCAGCGTTCGAGTTCACGGTTCGTCTTTCAGTTTAACGCTGGATCGTCGCTTAAGATCCAATTCTGAATCCATCCGGAGACGGTATTACCCTAAGGCAAAGAAGAGAGAACGAGTTTGACTATGGGAAATCCCATACGGAAGGTTGGAGGATTCGGATATAGCTTCAAACTATTAGTGACATGGTATTTGTTGTGGATAAGGTGTCAACCAAGAAACGGAAAATATAAACTAGAAATCCCATTACCTCCTGCAACAAACGCTCTTCTTGCTTCTTCAAATCTACGAATGATGACGTAAGAGTTGTAATTCTTCCTTACGATTCGGAGTGAATTCTCTCAACTCCAGACCCTTGCTGTCTAAAACTTCGAATCTGTGCGAAGCTCGCTAAATGTCCGTTCACATTCCCTGCACACCACTACAACCACCTCATAAACATTGCTTCGGTTTCCATTCCTCAATATGGATCACTTGAGCAACATCTGCAATGCTGCAGTGAATGAGTTCAACCAAGTCAAAGCCGAGAACTCTCGTCTACAGCAGCAGGTCCGCTCACTGCAGCTACGGAACGAATGGCTTACAGCAACGACAAACAGTTTCAATACTGTGGGAGCAAATCCTTATGTAGCAACCGATACAATCAGAAAGCAGCAGAATGAGATCCAAGTCTTGACTGAGAGGGTCAGGGCCTACGAGAATCAGCTTGCGCTCAAAGCGGCGAGGGAAGTAGCACCACAGGAGCCGGAACGTGTTCCTAACCCTCTGCACCGGGTCTTCACTGTTCAGATCTGGTATCACTGCTTCGGCGGCTTGGACACAAAAGATGAGGACATCTACCTAGCAAGATACAGCACCGAGGACGGCAGAATGAAAGTGCGGGATCTGAAAGAGGTCTTTGCAACCAAGTTGCTTGGTTCTAGTGATGAGTGGAGAGATATTACGGCTCGAGGCTCGCAGATGATACTCAAAGATCTTGACAACTGTAAGCTTTGGAGACGCGATTACACAGCCTGAACCAGTCTCGTTAATATTCCGCAGTCAAGAACGTCAGGACGATCAAAGGGGATACGGTAGCGTACAAGAGAAGCAGATGAATTCTTCGTAGTCTGACTTGGTACCGCAGATAAACCTCTACCTCAACCGTGAGCTATATTGCATCTACCGCTATCGACTAGGACTTTATGATGATGCCACACCACCCTATGAAGGATGATTCAAAACTGGCCATATTGTCGACAAGGTAATGAAGTGGAAGCCGGCTCTGGGCGCTCCAGGAACTGTGCAGAGACTGCCTACTTGAAGTCGAACAGGATATTGGAGGGTTGCATATCTCAGAATGGAGCATGGCGCTGTTTCTTTCAGTATTCGGCTGATCATGCCTAATGGAAGGGGAGGGGGATCGGTGAATGGGGTTCCGGGGTCAACATGTCCCAGACCAACTTAGCTCAATGACGGCTTGTGGCCGTTTGCTTCAATGCCTTTTGTATGACGTAAGATTATTGCCTTGCAAGGTGAATGAATGCCCAGTGGCTCTTTCGGGAGACCCCTTTATTCCATACACATCTACCGTCCAACCTTTCAATAACTTCTTTCGTACTTCAACCAAGGAGCTGCATTGCATTCCACAACCCAAAACAACGCGCAAAGACATCAGCATGAACGATTTAGGAGCAGTCGTCAATCAGATCCAGGCAGCGGAGGCATCGCTGTCCCGCCTCATGACAGAGAATGACTTGCTTAAACGCGAAGTCGTTGAGCTGCGGCGGGAGAACGAACAGTTGAAAGCAGCAGCGACTCACCTGACCGCCCAAGTCGACAGCATCAGGGACTTGAGTTCCAGAATGAGCTCCGCCATCGATGATCACCACTGTTTTATTGAGCAGATGTCCGGACCTGGAAACAGTGTGTCAAACAACACCCCTCAGACCGCGCAGAGCAGCTCGGACTCGGTGCCTAGCGTTACTAAGAGCGTGTCAGTGATGTTGCAGTTGAACGGAGCGAACCAAAGAGAGGCTTCTAAAGCTATGACGATCGAATTTGAAAGCGACAATCCTACGATGCTGGACTTGAAGAGGAGCATCTCTCAGAGGCTGGTGGGCCACCACCTCCACCATGATCAGTTCCAGTGTTGGGTGGTCCAGCAACCCGGGTCTGCCAGGAATTCTTGTAAGACTGTCTCATTCTCTCCCAGTTCTCGCTGATTTCTGCCTAGACTCCCTGGGAAAGCTAAAGGCGGACAGCATTGTCTGTCTACGTGCAAACGCAAAATGTCAGCTTGACTTAAGGAAGTTGTTCATTCCTGATCCACAAGGAAATCGGAAATCCGGTGAAGACACAATCATAGTATCCAACAAACGTCCCTTCCCCGCTATTGAGTATGAAAGCCCGTCTAAGCGAGCACGTACAATCTTTAGCAACCCAATGTAAGTCTGTCTGTGACCTGCTTGATTCAAGTGTACTGAGGGAACCAAGATCTGACTGGATATATGCAGTTGAGGAAGCTTCGTCGTTCGCTCTGTGGAGTGGGATTGCAAATCAGTCTGGCATGTGCGGGTTTACTTAACGGACGATGGCGTTGCCACTAGCCTCTAACACGAAAACATGTTCTCTTTACTGAGAGGCCCTGCACCTTGACTGGCTGGAGTATGAACAGGATTGTGATACACACTTGAGGGAGCTGTTGTCCGTAGCGGCCTGGTTTGGAAGGGCACTGCGTATTATACCAGTGTGGTATTGGAGACCAACCTGATTGAAAAGGGGCTTCCTTACATTATGGATACTGTCTTGAAACTTTTCGAGCCCTGCTTGAAGGATTGTGATGTGTTGTGATGGAGGTAAGCGTCAATGTCTAATCAAGAGCGCCCAGACGGACGTCTCGTCTATCAAAAAGGGGTTTCACGTGTATAGCGTTCGCCTTGGCATCGTAATGTTTGCCTTACTGAAGCATGGGCCACCCAAGGCATCTGCGTAGATAGCTCTCTACAGCTTCACTCTCACCCCACCATCAAACAACAACCAAATCTCATACCCACAACCGCCAACATGGCTTCCGCCGCGCAAAGGTCCTGGGGTAATCCTCCCATCCCTCTCCCTCCTCGTCCTCCTGCTAACCACTCCCCCCACCAGAGCTAGAAAACAACATCACCCTCACCGACCCCCACCGCGACGCCCTCTACACCTACCCCCCCTCCGCAACAACCACCTACAACAACACCACCACCCCCGCCCCCTGGAAGCGCGACCCCTCCCACTTCCAAAAGATCCGCATTTCCGCCGTCGCCCTCCTAAAAATGGTCATGCACGCCCGCTCCGGCGGCCTGATCGAAGTTATGGGCCTCATGCTCGGCTACATCTCCTCCGACACGTTCATCGTGACCGACTCCCTGCGCTTACCCGTCGAGGGCACCGAGACGCGCGTCAACGCGCAGGACGAGGCGAATGAGTATATGGTCAATTTCTTGAGTAGGAGCAGGGAACAGGGGCGGATGGAGAACGCGGTGGGGTGGTATCATAGCCATCCGGGGTATGGGTGCTGGCTCAGTGGCATCGACGTGAATACGCAGGAGACGCAGCAGATGTTTCAGGATCCGTTTGTGGCGGTGGTGGTGGATCCGGAGAGGACGATGAGCGCGGGGAAGGTGGAGATTGGGGCGTTTAGGACGTATCCGAAGGATTATAAGAAGCCGCCTGCTGCTGCTGCTGCTGTGGGTAGAGAGGGAGGAGGGGCTGGAGGGGCTGGGGAGATGCAGACGGCGGTGCCGTTGGCGAAGAGTGAGGATTTTGGGGCGCATGCGGATCGGTATTATAGCCTGGAGGTTAGCCATTTCAAGAGCTCGCTGGATACGCAGATCTTGGAGGCGTTGTGGAATAAGTACTGGGTGCAGACGCTGTCTTCGTCGCCGCTGTTCACGAATCGGACGTATGGGAACGCGCAGATTGCGGATTTGGCGCAGAAGATTAAGGTGGTGAACGGCACTGTGCACGAGAATACGAGGCTGCCGAGCAACTTTGGCAGGCAGGATAAGGCGACGGATAAGCAGTTGGAGAAGATGGTCAGAGCGGGGAACAAGATTGTAGCAGAGGAACGCGGTGGTTTGTTGGCACAAGAGATCAAGGAGAAAGTCTTCAATCCGGCGGGAAGCGTGAAGAAGGAGGATCAAACCATGGAGGAGGCTACGGCTTGAGTCAAAGGCAGGCACGGAGAGCACACTTTCGAAAGAGGCTACACGGAGCCAGAAGGCTTCGTCAGCAGACCTGCGGCGTGTTACATGATCCACCCTTGTTAAGGTAAACAGGACGTGGATGAACATGAACATTTGCAGACCAGCAGCGGGGCGCATGTAGCGCTCATGACATAGCATTGGCGGCGTTCGGGCGAAGCAAAAGTCATCACAGAGATGACTACACATCTAACGAAACGCTTCTACCACAGGAACGACACCCACGACGCATAGATAACACAACAGAGATAGACCAAATGTACATCAGCAACAATAGCTGACATTGCCAACCTATCAATGACTATGCAAACAATGACGTCCAATCCCTAGCCGCGTATATGATATAACGAGCGAATATAACCACACTGCAACCAAAGAACCCATCCCTCTATGGTACAAAACACCCACAAATGCATAGCACCAGCCGTTGCGGTCATGGATGCGTACCCAAATACGCACACTGCCGGCGGAAACAGACAACGCGCCACAAATGCAGACAAAACCCTTCCCAAGCCCTTGGGTATCCTATCCTCCAACATGCTCAATCGCTACAACAAAAGAAACGCACCTCCCTCACTACCCCATGAAATAAGGCTATGGATGCGGTAAACTCTGCAAAAACTTCCTCCCACCTAGTAGAAGCTTACTCTTCTTCCTGATACTCTCTTCCTCGTCTTGTCCGTTGCTGCTTGGGTTCGGGGATGGGCTCAGCGTCTTGGTCCGGCTCTTGCTCGTGAATTGGCGCATGAGGATGTTGCCACTTGAGCGGGGGCGCTGCTGCTGGTTGGGGTCAGTATCTGGCTCCGATAAAGCTAGGGGACTAGAAAGCCTTGGAAGGGAGAATGTAAAGGGAACACGAACCTCAGCCTCAACGCTCGGCACAGGCGTATCCTCCCTCTCCATCAAGCTAAGACTCCTTGAATCACTGATACTCCTCCCGCTACTCCCCGCGCCGCCACCTTCGCCCGCCGTCCCAGGTCGCCAACTAAGGCCCAGACCGGAGCTAGAGCCGTTCATCCCCGAGTACGTGCTATCGCTCACGCTCGCATTGTCGCGATCGAGAGTATCACGGCTGACTCCACTCGCAAAACTCCGACGAGGACTGTGACCGCGATGCTCGCTATTCCCATCCATCGGACTGTTCATGATGCTCGACGCAGCACTGGCTTCTTTGGTAGTGGAGCCGGACTCGTTGGCGGTCAATAAGGTGCTGCTGTTTGCAATCTCTCTCAACCTGCTCTGCTGCATCTTGCTCGGACGGTGGCTGCTAAATTTGTTGCCTACAATCGCTCCAGCGTGCCTGATCAGCGCGCTCTTGACTTCTTTCTTAAGTTGGAGCGCCAAATCTAGGTTACTCCATGTCTTGTTCCTGTACTCCAACGTTGGCATGCGGAACACAAGGTCATGCACATCTTCAAAGTTCCGTTGACCTTTGCCTTTGTAGCTGAGGCAGAGGACCATGGAGGGTATCTTGACGTAAGCGAGAGTCATATAGCTAGAAGCACGAGACATCATCTGCGTGAGGTCGTCCGAGGGAGCAGTATCCTTTTCGTGGTTATGATGGTGGTCTTTACTGCCAGAACGATGTATGCCGAACCGCTTCTTCTCGTCGCTTGCCGGGTGTGTAAGGTTCGTGGTGCTCGCATCTCGAGAGACTGCACGTTCGCTCGGGGGCCGGGATGAGCCTAGGCTCTCTGAGGAAGCAGACCGGTTGAGTCGAGATAGAGCCGCACGGCTATATTGTGAATGTCCGATGCTGGCGCTGCTGTTGTCCCTGAATAGCCGGAAGTGATGCGCATTGTCCCCAGTGGCAACGTTCTTGATGGCTTTGCCAGCTGATTTGGGTCGTTTGCCCCCATTGAGATGCAATGTAGGATGAAGACGGTGCTCCAGCGCCCCGGTACCAGTTCCAGTACCAGTGTTGAATTTCGCACCTGAGTTCTTTGTCTCGGGATGGATCGCCGCGAGTGCGTTCTTCTCCTCATCAGATCCTTCTTCTTGCTCCTCCGGTGGTGGTAGCATGTGCTTCACCATGAACGGTGAGAAGCCGCCGTGACCAAACTCCGAACCCACACCAGGGAAGATGTATTCGAAGAGCTTCTTGCCAACTTCTCGCTCTAACTGTACCTTGAGTGGGTACAGATTGACCTCGAAATGATCCATTACTGGGATACCAGCAATCGCCTCTAGCATGTTCCAGTGAACCCTAAGCATCTTGATGTCATCCCGTTCGTGAGCGTACTTGTCGCCTTCAAAGTATGGAGCGATCATGTTGGGATAGTATGCATCCGGCAAAAGGTTCAATCCTAGGATGCGGTCAATCTCGACCGTGTTGGTGTTAGATCCATCGTTGTTGTCCGTTCGGTCATACAGTGCACCCCTGAGTTGAAACTCGACGAGTGACTCATTCTTCTCCCGGACCAAATGCCAGACAATCTCTGAAGCAGTGATGATCCACCGGAGAATACCGCTGGATTGTTGTGTAGGTGCTCGATCTTCAACCTTCCGTTGGCTTGTCGTGATGGCCTTCATGATGAAGAATAGTTCATCCTCACAGCTTGCGAGATCGTGATCCATGGAGATTCGATCCTTCCATCCTTGCCGATCTAGAAACTGCTCATTGATCTGGAAGTGCAGCTTGATCTCTTCCAGCTGTCGTATCCTCTCCTGCAACAGGATGACCATTTCCGGCGCTCCACTCAAGTCACTAAAGTCCGAAGCGAGCATAATCTTCTCCAGTCGCTCACTCCTAACCTTTTCCAATGGCTCGCTATAAAGCAGTAGGTCCAGTACGATGATGTACATGGCATAATACTGCGGAGAGTCGCATATCGCACGAACATGTGGAAAGTCGATCCACAAATGATCAAGGCGACTCTCGTCATTATCGCTGGCCGGCAACTGTGCCCCTTCGCCAGAGACATCATCATTGTACTTCAACCGGAGCGTGTTGTACTTGTCGTACCGCAAGCTGGCCGAAGTCTTCTGGACCACGCGATGGAAGCCCATGTGCAGCTCCGGGAATTCGAAGATGACTTCAAGTGGTGCCCAAGGTGGCCATGACGACCCAGCAGGTGCGCCATAGCGGTTGTTGCCGCCGCCTTGATACATGTATCCGCTATGCCATGCCTTTGAAGTCGTGACGAACATCTGCACAGCGTCCATTTCTGCTGAGAATCTTCGCTGGACGAGACCGCTGACCTCATCCGCCACCCTATCCTTGTCCATAATCTGGACAACCTTGAGTTGCATGCCTTTAGACGTGATGATGACGGCTGCTTTGAGATTCTTTTCGCTCTGCAGCTGGATCTGTGGTGCGATGAGACGGACATGGTAGGTGTTTTGCGGAGTGAACTCGACAGCAATGTCATCGCCCATGTTGTCGGCAGTAGGCTTCTTTGAGGTTTCGGGCATTTCAGGGTCTTCCGCGTTGACGAACTTCTTGCCGTCATCGAGGAGCTGTTGAATCCGATCTTGAATGGACATTTCATCTTCCTCCATCATAGGTGAGATCGGAGCGGTCGCTTTCGACTGGCCACTGTTGACATGTACCAGAGTCTCTTTGGACTTCTTCTGCTCCTCAACGATATCCAGGATGAACTTGACCGCCCTGCGAGACATGTAGTACACGAAACCTCTCCTCTGACTGACTTGATGGATGTAGCGAAGAATGATGTTCCTCAACGGATTGTTCCACTTCATTTGGAGGTTGTGCGCGATGAAGCGGTTGTTGAAGTCGCTGCTGTATTCAGCAAAAGGTTCGGAATCAATCATCTCCAAAGACGGATCTGACGAGTTTCCGCTCTCTCGGCTTTCAGGCGCGTCCACAAAATAATCATCCCTCGGATCAATATCGGGAACTGCCGTCTTCTCACCATCGTCAAGCCGATGGGAGTGTGCCTTGTGCATCTTTTCCAGGAACTCGTGCTTCCTGTTCAAGACATCATGATGATCCCGTAACTTGTCCAGGTGTTCATGTGCCTGCGTCTCGCCTTCCACCTCTTTGATGACCTTGAGCTCCTGGTCCTGCATGAGACGCTCATTCTGGGCCAGCTGCTCCATGATGTATTGCAGCCGCTCTTCCAGGAGGTCGCATTGCACTCTACGAGGATCATTCCTCTCGCTCATAATACAGATATGAGTATCCTCGTTGCCGAACGGACTCGAGCGGTGCTCATCTCCTGAGATCGACCCGTTGTGGTCTGTTTGTCGGAAGTAGCTAAAGCGAGGTGCAAATGCCAAGGGTAGGATGTTTGTCTCTGGATTTGGTTCAGCGGGCAATATCCAGTCAAG
Source organism: Floridaphiala radiotolerans (assembly GCA_022813185.1). Taxonomy (NCBI): domain Eukaryota; kingdom Fungi; phylum Ascomycota; class Dothideomycetes; genus Floridaphiala; species Floridaphiala radiotolerans. The sequence continues at coordinate 242,219 of JAKLMZ010000034.1, read as the reverse complement.
CTCCACAAAGTCATCCATATCAATCCATGTCAAGTCATTGTCCGGGATGGTGAATTTGGACATGTCCACTTGGGGCAGCGGTTGCTGATAGGAAGCTAGCGTCTCATCAGTAGCGCGGTCCAGATCCTTTGTGGTGGTACCTGTGATGCTTGCGGATACTGCGCGAATGTCGGCGGAGATGAAGTCCAGTTGTGCTGCGTTGATGCGCATGCCAGTGGTGTTGGTTTGCTTATTCGGTCCTTGTGTTTGCGCACGGAACTCTTCTCTCCTCTGATGCAGGTCTAGCATGAAGCTGTCGAGCCGAAGCTTCAGGCCAGTGGCCGATACAACACCTTGCCCATAGTCTTCTGCATCCTTGTGCTTGTAGATATGGCTGATGAACAGAGGTGAAAGCAACAGGTTGTACTTGATGGTTGCTAGATGACGGCCAAACTTCTTACTTGACTTCTCTACGCCAGGGAACAGCTTGCCTTGCCGTACAGGTAGGGACATGACGCCTGAAAACATAGACCACCAGCTGTAGAAGTGGGTAAAGAAGCGTGGTGTGAGGTGCACGGAGTTGTAGTTGGATGAGGGCTTGAGGTTCGCAAGTGACCAGTCTCTGTCTACTGGGGCAGCAATGGCGACGGACATGTGGATATGATGACTCCGGAAACCGCGGAACGCGTCGTAGGGCTACAGTGTATTAGTATACGGAGTTTGGTGTGGGGGATCTCTACTTACCAGGCCATTGGACGACTTAGCACAATTAGGCGTTCTCAGAACAACCTCATAGTGAGGCTTGAAATCGAACGACCTGCCCCCACCGTCCAGATTGCGCTCAAAGACAAGGCCAGCCAGCCATTGCACGTTGCCCGAGAGTTTCATGATGACTTTCTTGAAAAGCGCGCCGTTCTTGAAACTCGAAGTGCTAGACAGGGTTGATGTTTCCGAGGATGTGTCCATTTCCTGTTGCTGGCGAGCGTAATGGTTAAAGTCGGGTATGGCTAGCACGTAGTCTCCGCTGTCCACCGTCATGAACTTCTTCGGATCGTCGCTCTGACATATGCTCCAGCGGACATCGTTACGCCAGCACATTACGAAGCCAGCACCGTGACCCGTTACATAGTACGGATCCCGTGATCCTAATGCAGATCAGTACTGGGACGCTTTCCATACCTAGTCAGCACTTACCCTTAAGCACGAGATGAACGTCACCGTCGCCTTTCCAAGCCACGTTCACTCGCGAATGGAAGCTCAGTCTAATCTTGTCCCAGAACCCGACTCTTTCTGACGGGTCAATTGTAGGTTTGGTAAAGCCTTCAATGACTTGCATCATGTCCTGTATAGCCGGTTGGTAAGAAGTGCCCCAAGTGATTCGAGTAGAGTATCCGCTGTTGATGGCTACATTCATGTCGGAGTAAGTCTTCACAGCAGATACGGTCCGAGGAATATCGACAGCGAACCCTGCGCCCTTACCGTTCTTGGCGTCAAAATCTGGAGGAACGACTACAATGTTGACGTGACGCGTACTTTGGCCGTCCCGAAACTCTTCTGCTAGAACAAAATCTGCTTTGAGCGACAAGCTTGGTAACCGTGGCGACTGGCCGGGTCTGATGGCAGGCACATGTAGCAGTGGTAACGGGTAGTCTCGCAACGTGACTCTTGCCTCGCCCATTGTTAGATTACCGTTCATGGGGATTAACAAGGAGTACCTCATGTCGGTCGGCATGCCCTTGCCAATGCGGTGCATGAACTTAGCATAGTCCTTGATGGGGAATGAGGGTGCATCGATGGTGAGACCAAGATCGCTGATGACCGCGCACATGAGCCCAGGTCTTTGCGGGATGGCCAAGATCTTCTCGTTGTGTTCGACAGTCTCTGGAAACTCATCGACGCCCCAGAACATTGTCCGGATATCACGCATATCCCTTGTTCGAGCAGTCAAGGCCCGATCTATGCGCTTCTTCCACGTTTGGGCATTGAGACGCTGTAGCTTGTCCCAGGCTTGCTTCGCCTGGATCTTGGAGTTCTTAGTAAAGTCGCATTGCCCCTCGGTATCATAGCGCATTTGGCGGCCTCGACCGGGCGAACTGAAGTTAGACTCGCTGTGATTGTGGCTAACGCTGCGGCTCCTAGGCTTGACACTTTCACCAGGTTGGGAAGAGTTGCTTCTGCCACGACGATGGCGGCCATGATTAGCAGAGCGCGTGCGATAGCGACTCTCGTTTTTGCGTAGTTGCTCCTGCTCCAACTTCTTGACCTTCATACGGAAGGCTTCTTCGCGCGCTACTCTTTGCTTCTGCTCCAGTAATCCATACCTGTAGATAGTGCCGAGCTTCCATTCGAACGAACTATCTTCGAGCTCGAAGATGAAGGTATGGCTCCGGTAAGATATTTTGGGCACCTGCTTCGGGCCTTCTGGCCCCTTGTTCAAGATGTACTCGTCAGTATCCGTCTTGAACCGGTGGTGCAGCTGTTTAGTTGTCTTGACAACGTTGGTTACATTGTCGAAGATTCTGTGCACGGTGAGCTGATGGGGCACGCCAAACCTAGTGGCTTCGGTGAAGACATCGATAGACTTTTGGTTGATCCAAGACCCTGAAATTTGACGACGAGCTTCTCTGAGATCAACCTTGAGTCCTTTCATACTCACGATCCGAGCCCAGCAGGTCTTTACCGTGGGTGACTCGACATACAACCTGGCTAGGCGAGTCCTAAAGAAAGGCAAAGCCCAGCGATGCCGGCCCGACTCGAGACTGTGCAGATGCAACATCATCGGCGGATCAGCGGGGAAGCGAGTCTTGACTTGAATGAAGCCGGCTTTGAAGTCAACTGTTACTATCTCCACCTTCTCGCGTTGTTGCAAGCTCATAGTCTCTGGGTCCATGACGGGCACTGATAACCTCTCGCTAGCCTTGAAGATGTGCTCAGGTTTGATGTCGAAGCTCGAGCGTCGGCGCTCGTCCTTTCGTCGGAACAGCATCCGTCGCACAACCATTGTCGCAACGCCGATGGCAAAATAGCGATATAAAGACATGTTGATATATAGGCTCTTGGCGAAGGAGTTTATATGCATAACGGGACCTTCCTGATCAGAGGATGTAGAAAAGGCAACCTCGAAGCGTGGCAACGACCAGAACGGGTCTGGCTCCCAGGACTCTTCCGACTCTATCACGAAGCCCTCGAGTCCTGACAGATGGACAGCAAGTCTTCTGCCGTCCGTCGGTCGCGTCTCCTTCTTCCTACGGGGAGTTGCGGGCGTTGGCGGCTTGAGAAAGGCATCGCTGGTATTTCCACTTCTGCTATTGGAGACTCGCCGTCGACCTAAGCGGGCATCGGCGCCGTCTGACTTGTGGGCCTTGTACTCTGCCGTCCAGCTCTCGAGCTGAAGGGCAACCCCACGGGCGTGCCTTGAGACGTCTTCCTCAACTCCGGCAACCTCGAAGTTAAAGTCCGAACCTTGAAGGGACACATGCGCTAGCCAAGGCGGCAATCTCCGGAGGAAACTCGGTTGCCGGGTCGTGTCCTCTGTGTGATGGAGTTCAGACATGATACCTCTGCGTACCTGAACCACAATCTGCCGGACGCCTTCGCTAATCTCGGGTCGCACCATGAAAACAGAGAAGGTTTTGGCATCTCCAGTCAGCGAGACAGTTATCGATGGAGAGGCGCTGAGTTGCAGTTTCAGTTCCAGTGTGTCTGTGAGCAGCAGGTTGTGCTTTTGGCTGAGCGCAGTTTGGTAGTAGAGCTCATGCGAGGTTATACGAAGGTTAGACGCCAGAGAGTAGTGCAGCTGGCCGTCTGCGGAATGCGAAGATTCTATGTCGAGCGAGATGGAAGTCATGGATGATATAAGAAGATCAAAGTCATCAGCTTTGCACTTGTCCTTTTCCATTGGCGGCAGTGAAACGCGAATGACGGGCTCGTGTACGGACACCTTTATGCTCGCCTTCGGAAGCAAACGGGAGATGAGGTGTCGTTTTGGAATGGGTTGTAGAACCTTGGATTCTGCCTTTTGCTTCCGGAGCTTCAGAATGGTAAGTAACAGAGGAAGATGCTTTGGATCGAGGTCTGTGGAAGGAGAGGTAACGACGAGGTTCGCGAAGAGGATGTTCTTATTCCAGTCGGTGTCATCTTTCGCTTTCGCGTACTGTATAGACTTGGCTGGGAGGGTAGACTTTGCGGTAGCTGTTACCATGGGTATGTACAGGAGGCGTTCTGGACGCTCGTGGCCGTCATCGATACCAACAGAGACGGCAATAGCGGACAGCAGTGCTTGGTGTGCTACATCCTCGGGTGAGAAGTACATGCGATGAGCTGGACTGCTCGAATCCAACCGCAGCAGGTCGAGACCGAACTCTTTCATTGACAGGTTGAGATAGACAGGCGCACCTGTTGGCCTTGATGGTGGAAGCAGTCTGGTAGTGAAGCCGAAGAACCCAATGGCAAACTCGATCTCCTGGATTCCCCGAAGTATGGAAGCAATGAATTCCTTGGAATCAGACACCGTTTGCACAATGCTCTGCTCCCTGCTACCAGGTTTTTCCAGTTCGTCGATAACATCTTCTAGTGACAGATCCGGCTCGGTAGGTGTCTCATCCTCAACGATGTATGCCTTGCGGAACCTCCGGTAATGGCTCATGCTCCTCTCAATGTCATCATACGGCAGACTCAGACGCCCTAGCTTGAGTGTGATGGTGGCATCCCTCAGACCTTCCAGATGTGTATGCAGCAACCCATGAACGTTGAGCGTGCAATGATCCAAGATTTCCGACGAGTCCCTTCCTTCTGGTGTGAAGAATATCGACCTCACAGAGAACATCCACTCGGCTGGCCGTTGGTCATTGGCCTGGGGACGCTTGTGCTGGAAGAGCCTACTCCGATCAACTGTCTTTGCGCGGGTGTCCACCGCCATCGTGAAAGACCCGATTTGGACGGAGCCCACATCGGTTATGACTAAGGTCGTATTTGTCGCGACTAAGTCCACTGTCCGGATTAGGTGGATCTTCCGATGCAGTCTCTTGATCTGGTTCTTGACATCTGTCAAGCGTCTCCACGTGCGGCTTCTGCCTTGCTCCGCGGACCCCCTCGGTGTATGGCTTCCATCATTTTGCTTTGCGTTAGAGCTCGCCGAGCCATTGGCGGTTGCCTTCTTCCGCTCGCTCCGCGGTTTTACTCCAAAGCTCGTAGGGTCGATGGTAACTTTCAGCTCTTGTATGACCACACTACACCAGGTCGGCTGTGCGAAGGTCGGCACATGCGGACTGAGCCGCAACCCTCGAACATCCACTCGGAGTCCGTCCCTCGGCGTGAAAGATATCCTGCGCACTCCCAGCCATCCCGGGCGTTGTATGGACACACCCCATATTATCCGGATGAAGGCGAAGAGGACAAAGGGCGTAGCGTAAAAGAGTGCGATAACGGCTCCTACGAAGGTAAGGATCGAGGTAAGGTCGGGTATCTCCATTGTATGCTGTCGCCGTCGTCTTCCGTGTCCTCTTCAAGCGCCATAGAAAACCTCAATCCAGGCCAACCAAGTATCGTGCCCGCTGCTCATCTATACGAACTGTGTTTGTGAAGCGGGAACATCCGCTCGAGTTGAAAGCGAGGACTACCGCCGGCTTGAGGACATGGTGTTGCCGCAGACCAGTTGAAGATGTAGCTTCCACGTCTAAGAAGAAGCACAGCTAGAAGATAGCGGGGGAGGACTTGTAGTGAGCTATCGCGAAGGTGCCCGGATCGGAGGTTTGTATATGTGCCAAGGATCGCTGGGCTCAAGAGTTGACAAGCAATGGGACGGGCTGGCTGGAGGTTCAATAAGGTATATTGATGTATCTCAAAGGAGCGACGGGTTTCCTCATGTGCGCGACCGATTATGATGTATTGCTGGAGGGATTTAGTGGTGGTGGATCAGTGGGTTGATGCAAGATTGATGCATGTCAACGGACTTAGGCAATGGCGCTGCATGCCCATTGGCTTGGCGTTTCGTTGCTGCATCTCCGTTGGAGCCTGACTAAGCAGCCTGTGCCTTACCAACAATCCTCGAGCAACAGTGTATCATGCCCGAAAACACGAGCCAGGACAGAACAGGAGAATGATGATCTACACATGCTCAAATTCCATATAACTTCCATCGTACATGTTGCTGAACCACCAGCCCATTCAACCACATGCCTAGCCAGTCGATGTCAAGCAAAGCCGTTGACAAGCCCGACTCGGCTCTGACTCGTGCCAAGATGCTGGCCGTCCCATTGGGACTCAGGGTCCTCCGCAGGTCTCCGCAAAACAACCATAGGATAGCGATTGATGTAAGTCATCCGGTACAGGATAGCTAGAGCGTGTTGGTGGGACTTAATTGTAGCCTGGATTCTGGAAGCGATAGTACGAAGACACGCTATCATCTTGGCCCAGGTTATCTTTGGAGACCGGGAATGCGTGTTTTGCTTCACATAGGATGGATGTTCTTCGAGTTGAATGGTTATCTACTTCACCCTCCATGTAACGTGGAGACGAAGAGGATGTTGTCCTTCGGTTGGATTTCATAGGCATCCTCACCTTCGAGCTCCCAATCGGCATCGTTGATCAGCACCAGTATACCCGGTCGTCTGCTTATGTCAATAAAAGATGAATGCTAGCACGGTGAGGCTGCTGTAAGATACGTACACCGTGTCATCGAGGACGAATAGCTCCTTTCGCCTGTCCTTCATGGCATGTTCGCATAACCAACGAACCAGATATGCGATGTTTACCGGATTACCATTCTCGTCTGTTGCTGGTAAAGATATTTGATGTTTTCTCTGATTCGAGAATAGCATCTCCAACCCTCCACTGAGAGAGTAAGCCGTTATCTTAGGATAATATCACCGACACTTACGTGAATTCGACTACGATATCAATGCTTCCTGCTGCCATCTTTGAACACTCACGATGGCTCCTATGTCACAATTACCGTCGAGCCTCTTGTCGTCGTGATGCTGAATTGTTTGATCATGTTGTGGAAAGGCGGTGGCAGAATGCAGGCAGATGCCAAGAGGTGGTTTTTTCAGCGGACCAATTCTTCTACAAGATATCACGTCCGACAAAGAGCATCCGGATGTGCAATACCCAGCTGATATGGGATGGTGAACATTCAACAAGACTTCGTTGCCGTGGGTGGTAATCGCCATCCATGCGTTGCCGCCTGGGACTCACAAAACCACCTCCTAGCATACGGCGCATATAACAATATTGCGTTGTGGGATCCTTTGGTATGACATGTACAGAGCCCTTCCTTACGAGATCATAAATTCTTCGTTGCCGTGCAAATCCCTTAACGCCTTGCTGACATGATCCGAAGGACAACACACATAAAGGTGTCCATGGCATCCTCAAGGGACACACAGAGGATGTGAACGTAGTCAGCTTCCTTCAGTATGAAGCAAGCCCCCACTCATTGCTTCTGAGCGGCTCTGCCGATAAGACTATCCGCATTTGGATTAAAGACACATCGTCGCCCAATGGGTATACATGCGCCAAAGTGTTGACCGAGCATCAAGGTGCTATCAATTGCATTGCTGCCTTACAGGGTTCAGCAGTGTTCGTGTCAGGCGCAGCAGACTATTCACTGAAGGTATGGAGGTTGAAAGAAGGGAACGACAGCGACCCGATTGACATCGAACTCCTTCAAACCGTTTCTCTTACTCCCAAGTTCTTCCCTCTCGCCCTTTCTTTGACTCGTCTCGGTCAATCAGATACACTCGTATTAGCCGTTGCTGGCACAAAGACTTTCATTCAAATCTACGTCAGTCAAGAAAGTCACTTCAAGCTTTCTGCCACCCTGACCGGCCACGAAGGTTGGGTCAGGTCGCTTTCATTTGCCTCGGAAAACAATGTCCCGGGAGGTGATCTCATCCTGGCATCCGCAAGCCAGGACAAGTACATAAGACTGTGGCGCATACACCAGGGCGAGCAATTACCTTCCGCAAGCAACGCTGCCAGCAACCCGGCTCTGGGAATGCTTGGAAAGGCACTCTCAAACAAAGCACATCGGTTCACTGCGGACAGCACCCCCTACTCTGTAACATTCGAAGCCCTTCTACTTGGCCATGATGATTGGATATACTCAACGGCATGGAACCAGCATGGCGACAAGTTTCAATTGCTGTCAGCCTCCGCGGACAACTCCTTGGCCATATGGGAAGCCGACCCTAACTCCGGCATCTGGGTCTGCATTGCTCGGCTAGGTGAGATCAGCGCACAGAAAGGGTCAACCACAGCCACGGGTAGTACCGGAGGCTTTTGGACCGGGCTCTGGAACCATGAAGGAGATGCTGTAGCGTGTCTTGGAAGAACAGGTAGCTGGCGCATGTGGCGGCACAACCCTGCCGAAGACCGGTGGATTCAGGATCTCGGTATTAGTGGTCACTTTAAGGATGTAAAAAGTATCGCCTGGGCGTCTACTGGAGACGGTGAAGATGACAGCTATCTCTTGACGACGAGCTCAGACCAGACTACACGATTGTATGCGGAGTGGAAGCGCGATGACCAACGATCGTGGCATGAATTCTCCCGACCCCAAATTCACGGTTATGATCTCAACTGCATCGACTCTATCGGTTCATCACGATTTATTTCGGGCGCGGACGAGAAGCTCCTGCGTGTCTTTGATGAGCCCAAAGCCGTGGCGGATGTTTTGGCAAGATTGTGTGGGTTGAAAACAAGCGACGAAGACCTGCCGGATGCAGCAAACATCCCCGTACTCGGCTTGTCCAACAAAGCTATCGAAGCAGTAGATGACGATGTGTCGGCTGAGGCTGTAGTAGACACCGATGCAGACTCGCGTGAAGCTGTCGACCCATCGTCAGTGGTGCACAAGTCCACTTTGAACATCAACCAGCCACCTTTCGAGGATCACCTTGCGCGGCACATGCTATGGCCGGAAAGGGAAAAGCTGTATGGTCACGGATATGAGATCTCCTGCGTAGCTACCAGCTATGACAAAACGCTTGTTGCTACCGCTTGTAGAGCCAGCTCCATCGACCATGCTGTGATCAGACTGTACGATACCAAGGACTGGCGAGAGATCAAGCCTTCGTTGACGGCGCATTCGTTAACGGTGACTAACGTTGCCTTCTCAGGTGACGACCGATACCTGCTAAGCGTCGGGCGTGACCGGCAATGGGCATTGTTCGAACGTGCTGCGGAAGGATCGACCGAGTATACGCCCTTGGCCGTGAACCCGAAAGGTCACTCAAGGATGATCTTGGACTGTTCATGGGCTTCACTCCAGGATGCTTACGTCTTCGCAACTGCCGGTCGTGACAAAGCTGTAAAGATATGGAAGCTGGAAGGAGAGGATGCATCTTGTGTTACGCCCATCAGCGCTGATGCCGCGGTCACGGCTGTTGCATTTGATCAACGACCTGGATCTGGTCCGTTGATGCTCGCGTATGGTACAGAGGCTGGAGATGTTGTTGTCTGTATCATCAGTCGTGAGGACTTTAGCGTACAATCTTCGGTCGCACTGGATAAGCGTATTACGCCTTCCAAGGTTGTCAACAAGCTTTCGTGGAGACCGGGAGCTGACCAGAGTGGAAGGAGGCAGCTCGCTGTAGCGAGCGATGATAACTCGGTCCGGATTTATACCGTCACTGTTCCGTGAGAACCATTCCTGATTACCAAACGGGAAAAGTGGCTGTTCAGGTATACGATATTGTTATATCATTGAAACCTCTGCAAACCTTTCCTGTTCCTTGCCATCGTGTTTGTGATATCATATCTGCTATGGATATCTTCTCTTCTTTCCAAGGGAAAATCGCTGCTCCGCCTACCATGCCCTGCAGCAGCTATCACGACTTCAATAATTCCAATATCGCCATGTATACGAGGATGCCTCAGCGACAGACCTAAATCACTCTGTGTGTGATAAGTATGTGCGTAGCATCCAAAACCATCTCATTGTCTCAACCTCATCGTCCCCGTCGGTTATCCGCTCAGTCGTAGGGAGGCCGCTTGGCTCCAACTCTGGTACCGTTCTTAGTCTCTCCCAGAACCACGAACCCTCGCACACCGAACCACGGTATGCAGCACCGTTGAATTACTGGGGCAAAGTATTTCCCTATAAGTACTCTCGATGCCCCAGCTCCCTCTTTCCCCTGCAGAAATCTCTTGCCATCGTCTTGCTCTCTCTGTGCCAGACCGCTGCTCTACCATAAAATTGCACAAACCCTCAGCACCATAGAGATAAAAACTAAACTCACTCACCTTACTATAAACTCACTGTAATCTCACCTCCCTTCCCTCATAAAACCAGAATGTTCAAACACCTCACCAAATCCCTCCGCCCCTCTTCCGCCGCGCTCACCCCCTCCGCGGCCCCCTCGCCTACCTCCACGACTCTGATACCCCCCACTGTCGTCTCCCGCAAACCTTCGACCCTCAAACGAGCCCTCTCCAAGCGCTTAACCACTAAGAGCGTAACTAAACCCGTTTCCGCCTCCAACGAGACAGACGAGAGAGCTGCCGCTGCTAAGATTAAAGCGCAGAGCACGAAGAGGGCGATGGATTATTGTTATGGGTGGAGGGAGTAGAGCACCTCTCTAGGGGGTGAAGGGGAATGTGGGCAACCGGGAGTAAGGAACGTGGCTATGGGAGTGGCTTGCCCCGGGCGGCAATTGGGAGCATGAAGGGGGTACCATGGGGGGCGGTGTACACTCGTGGTACGGGAGATAGAGAGCATGCAGACCTAGAGGGAGCGCTCTCTGCGGGGGAGATGGAGGCGAGGGTGCGATATCATCGCTATGTTGACGGTTTTGTGAGCGCATTTGGACTGTTGGAGTTAGTGTCGGGGACTTGAGTTGTTTACTACGATGGGATGATTGGATGATACCCTATTCTTGGATGAAGTTCTTAGTATACTTGGCTCAAGATCAATGAAACTTTCGCGCAATCTCCTATGAATTCCAATACTTACATCGTCACGTGGACTCACTCAAGATCCCTCATAAGGATCTCCCATCCTAACATCCCCCATAGAGCCTCCTTGAACCCCTCCATCCCACCCGTCTCATCTCCTTTCCCCCTCTCCGGCAACAGCACTGTCTTCCTCGGCATCCTCAAGCAATCCATAAACTCATCCGTGTCATCCAGCCCGAACGTACAATTGATCAGCGTTTGCTGGAGGCGTGTTCTCAATGTTTGACTTAGTGATGCTTTGTCGTTGCCTATTGTAACTTTGGGTGCGGAGGAGGAGCGCGTGGTCTTGGTTGCTGTTCGCGATGCTTTAGTAGGTTGTGATGAAAGGCTGAGGTGCCGCGGTGCAAGAGATAGAGCACGGGAAAGGAGGGTGATGAGGTATTCAGGTGTAGGAAGTGCACATGTTGGTAGATTCGCTACTTGTTCGAGGGGTTGGTTGGCGTTAACTGAGTTGATGTCTTCTTCGATTGTAGGCTTGCGTAGATGGCCAAATGTAGAAAGATATAAGTAGCCGCCTACGCGGTCGAGGAGGACGTATAGGAAGCCTTCAAAGAGCTGGTTATGGACAGCATGTGTAGGGCTGAGATTCGTAAACACAGCGAGTAGAAATTGTATTACAGTGCTTGTAGATGCGCTCTGTTTCCTGGTTGGTGTTACTTCCTGTACCGTAGCCCTCCTCGGGCGCTCGAGAGAGTTGGGTGGCGCTTGGGCAACGTTGAAGTGCCTGTCGTGCTCATTCAACAGATCCAAAATGTTCCCAAACATTGTGACGATTTCGTACACCGCCACGCCGGAGTACTTCCTACCTTCTGGGAGAGTAAACAGCCGTTCCAGTGCAATGAGTGTAGCACTCAACATCCTACCGAGACCAAGGAAAGTGCTACTAAGCTGGGCTTCCTGCTCAAGCTTCAGGGAAGCCGCAGTCTTGCCAAGCCCTCTCTTCTGTAAGCCCGCGTCTGTTGTAATCGTGGCTTGGTTACTTTCGGAGGTTGCTCGGATGGTTTTCATCATTACGGACGCTGAATCACATAACAGCTTTGCGATGCTGATGGCATCTGGCTTTTTTTTGCGGCATTCCTCTTGAAGAGAGTAAAAGATGCCGCCGAGCTGAAATTCAGCTATTAGAAGTCAGCTAAGCAGCAAAACGAGGGATTGTCTAACTCACGTTGCCTAGTCGTCTCTGATATCGAAGACTTAGGAGTCCTTGACACAGGAGTGCTGCTAGCGCTGTATTTCCCAAGGTCAACCGACAACTTGACAATCTTCGAAGGTCGTGTTGATCCGGGAGCCTCGGCGGCACTGTAATCATCCCCTCTTCGTTTCGTTCTCGGGTTACGAGGGATCGCCCGATGCATCTCTGCCTCTTCCGCTAGAACTGCATCTCGCCCCGTGCTGTCCCGAGCATTAAGCTGCACTTCTGCCCTCCGGCATCGCTCCCGCCAGTACGCAGCTTGGTCGATGTAGGATTCCGAATTCGGCCTGACATCAGCGGTTCTCTTCTTGATGTGCTTCCTCAAAGCCACGATGCATTCTAGCAACAGTTAGACCCTACGAAATACAGTATGGAGCCGACGCTACCTCGAGCCAGGCACCCTGGCGGTTTGGTTTTGATGATTGTCAACGCTAATGCTAGCTGAAAAAAAGTAGGACGTTTGAGTAACGAGCGGACGTCCTTGTCTTTGCTCTTGCCTGCCATTGTTCAGTGAAGCTTTGCTTTAGGCTGGATGTCAATACAAAGTTCGATAAATGCATGCACGACTCCACTCCGCTAGGCCAAAGATGGAGCTCCAGCGGTAGACGAGGAAAGCACGAAATCTGCCACGAGATACTTCACCTAGTACTTAGAGAGAGAAAGCGGACTTTGCGCATAGGACGAGGCTACCACAGTAGTCGCAAAGTTGGTTTTCTGGCAGGCATTCATGGAGCCGTGCCTGAAACTGAAAGCATACAGAACATTCATGCGTTGTACAGTTGGAATACATATGGTGTCTAAGATGCTTAATACAGAGGACTATGCGAATACAGGCCTTGAGAGGATTGCTCAAATCTGAAAAGCGATGTGTATGCTATCGCTCGAGGTACATACCGTGACATGCAGCTCGTACATATCTTACACCTCGCCGACATGTAGAGTCACTTATCTGAACCTGGCGCCATCCTTCTTCTTATAGGGCAGCGGCTCGACTCTCTTCCTCTTATACTCCACATCACCTCCCTCAATGTTGTTCCGACTCATGACCTCGTCCGTACCCTCATCCCATTGTGTACGGAACAGCTGAACACCAACAGGTTTGAGGTGCTTCCTATCCATGAAACTCCTGAGATTGAAGCCGTCTCTGGTGACTTGCTCCTTCAGCGGTGGAACATTGATCTCGCCCTTGGGTTGGTTGAAAACGAAGATAGACAGTCGGTGGTAAGGCGAGCCCTTCTGGGCGAATGGTGGAAGCCAGGGAAGAATGGTTTGGTTGTCTGATGACAGATTGGAAAATTGAACGGCGGTGTCGGTAGGCGAAACCTTGATGTTGGAGGCCAAAAAGTGGCAGCGGAAGTCGAACCCGTCCTTCTCCACGTTCGGCACGTCGGAATCGACCACTGCTATAGTCACAAGGCGTTCACCCTTATCGAATGGCTGAATCTTGAGGCGCGCCGGGCTCTCACTGATCAATGAGTGTACAAATTCGCCGGGTTGTACCTTCTTCCCAACGAACGACAGGTCCACATCATAGACTGGATCAATGTTCATGAGGACATCGGGTACGACCGTCATCTGTGTTATACGTTGCATGAGTACCTTCCGTTTCAGCGTACGCCATTGTCGGTCCGCAAGGTAGCGGTAGATGGGACGGTTCATATCACCTAGATGCAAGTCTGAGCATGCTTTCGAGGATACCAGCTATTGCACGAATCTTACCTTCACCATCCTCGAACCTCTTCTTCACCATCGGATCGTTGATGTCGGCCAGAATCTTCAACTCCCATATCCTCTTTTCGTGACTCTTGATCCGCAACTGGACTTGAGAGTTCTTCTGTCCCTCGGGACCAGCAGCCTGGATGATTCTCTGCAACCTTGCCCGTTGTACATCAATCTCTCTTAACTTTTCCTCGCGATCTTCCTGCAGCACCTTCCGCGCCTCCTGGAAGCATTGGTACGGTAGTTGCTCAAAGGGGATGTTATCGGTACTCGACAGAACAGCTCTCCTTCTCCGCGAGCCAATTGGCATCACGCCAGTTTTAATAAGTCTCCTCTCATCGCGCTTGGTTGCGACTAGATTCGGATCAAGTGTAGGAGGTGGAGGCGGAATCGATGGGTCAGACTTCTGAACATCTGTAGGGGGAGATCCGAGTGCTGAAGAAGTAGAGGAGAATGCGCGTATCGAACTCTGGGCGGCGGCTGTTCTTTGTCTAAACGAGCACTGAACACAAAGCAGCAAAGGCTTTGCAGCCTGTCTCGGTGCTGACATTACTGCTACTGTGCTGTCGGATGGAGCAGCATGCGAATGTCCCGTTCGTAGATGTTTTTGAGAGCTGCAACGCTAAACCCCTTTCGTGAGAGTTGCGGAAATTCTAAGCCGCAACCACACCTCCGCAACTCTGACATTCCCATCACAAGCCTGCACTCACGGGCAACACAATCTTTTGTGTTCAGATCAAGCTGCTCAGATGGCTCTAAGGACACTATCGAAACCATTACAGGTGCTGGGCCAGATTCGACCGAGCCTCGCGCAGGACTCCTTAACAGTAACTCTCACCCAAGCCAATGCTCTAACAATGTCTAACCATTTGACAGAGATGTCTTGCGCCCCTAGCATTCCGCTCAATGGCCACTGAAGCCGACCTCTCATCATCGCAAACCTCCTCAGCATTCGCCGACGCACACGTCGCCTCCGTCTCACACTCGACCGATCCCGAGCCCGCCTCCAGTGCCTTCACAGCCCCCTCTCAGGTCCTCACAACCCTCTACGATTTTCAAACCATGGAACCGAAAGAATTCGTGTATTACCCTGCCAACTACCTCTACCTCCCTCTACGACGAGACCTCCTCCACCGCGCCGTAGTCTACGAAGGCGACATGACCCGCCAGGGTACCGCATCCACCAAATGGCGAGACGACGTGCACGGATCAGGACGCAAGCTGTACCGACAAAAAGGCACGGGTAAAGCACGTGTGGGTGACAAGAAGAGTCCGATCCGGAGAGGTGGTGGTGTGGCATTTGGACCACATCCAAGAGATTTCTCGACGGATTTGCCCCGGAAGATGTACGATATTGCGTGGAGAACGGCGTTGAGCTACCGGTATAGAAAGGGGGATCTTATTGTGATCAAGGGAGAGGCAGAGGTAGTGACAGACAGCATGTTGGTCGTGAAAGATCTGTTCGAGCAGTATCAGTGGGGCAAGGGGTTTGGTAGGAGCTTGGTTGTCACCAAGGGGGAGAGGAAGAACTTGACTACAGCTATGGAGAGGTTAGGCGAGCATGGCGAGGTCTTAACGACGGACGAGGTGGACGTTAAGGACTTGTTGACCAAGGGACGGATCATCATTGAGCAGGACGCATTGAACAAGATATTCAAGGATCACAAGAGCGATTTGGGAAAGCCACTCAGCCGGCCAGGCCTGACGACGCGGGTGGATGAAGCTTCTGTACAGTTATAGATTTTGGTTACCGGCGTTACTGTACAACAACTGTACAATATGTATTTACAAGGTCCTAGCAGGGCTAACCTTAGGGCAAACTCAAATACATGCGGCGCGCATATCTTACATTATTATAGCAGGGGATGTTACGACTTCTCCTTTTCCTTTGTCCCTTCAAAATGCAGCACCACATTCCCGCCAACCTTTCCCTCCATAGTCTTCCACTCTTTTGCGCCCTTGACCTCACCCGCAGCTTCCCTGATCCTCCTGACAACCTCCTCCGCCTCAGCCAACGTAGCCTTCTTCGCTCCTCTTCGCTTCTCCGCAAGCATTACCTCCACCCTCATCCCCTTTGAAAGGAACTCCGTCAACCTCTTCAACCGATGCCCCAAATCATTCTCCCCAATCGCCCAATTCAGCTCCAATTGCTTCAACCCAGCACCCCCGGACCCCCCCTTCTTCGCCTGCTGCTTCTGCTTCCTCGCCGCATCCTCCTTCGCCTTCTCCTGCTCCCTGTACTCCTGCTTCGTCAAAATCTTACACAGCGGAATCGCCCCTCCCGTGGGATCGTACGTGTTCCTCTGCCCCTCGGCGACTTTGACCAGGTGGTAGTTCTCGCGGTCGAGGTTGCGGAGGGCTTCGCGGAGGTGCACGGGGGGTTGCACGCCGGCGTCGGTGATGAGCTGGATCTTCAGGGTGCCGATTTGCTCGTCGATGGGGCGGCGGTTGTCGTTGCCGGTGGGTTTGGCGGCCATGGGGTCGCCGGAGGCGCGGAATTTGGTCGCATAGGTGCGGGTTGGGGTGATTGCTGGGGAAGGGGTGGAGCTTAGGGGAACAAAACGCTCTCTTGGTGTAAGGATTGCGAGGGGCGCGTTGATGTAGAGGGTTTCTGAGATGTTGAAGACGCGACAAAGGGCTCGGCCTGTAGGCGTGAGGTGTTGTAACCGCATTGTGCTCCCGTCTGGTCTGACGTGGTGCTCTGGAAAAAGTTGCAAGAAGTGAAGCACGAGAGCAGCTCTTCCGGAGAACCTTGGCGTCCCACCCTTGTCTATCTACGGCGCTCCACCATGGATCGCTCACCGCATGCACTTTCCTCCGTGCTGTCGATTAACACACTCTAGCAAGTCGATCAAACATGTTACCAAAGAGATCAGCATCCCGTGAAAGACTATCAAGCCACCCTCTGCACCTCCCACGATGACGTCCTGGTACACGGCCTACAAGTCCGCCCTCGACGCCCGTGACGCCAAAGAAAAAGCTCAAGAGCACTACATCAAAGCCTGTAAGCCGCTCTCCCCTGCCCCCTCATCATCTCGCCTCCTAACCCCCGCCGAGACACCCGCCTAGCAGACCGCACCGCCCTCCTCGAAGCCACCTCCCTCACCTCCCCACCACCCATCCCCGAGCCCCCCTCTCCAGCTAGCCAAGCACCCAAAACCGCCCGCCCAAGCACCCCTTCACGAGGCAAATCCTCCCCTTCTCCTTCTCCAGCAGCAGCCCAGGATGAGCTCACCCGCCTCCGACTCGACCTCGCCGCGACCCAACGCCAACGCACCCTCCTAACCACGCAACTCCCCCCGCTGCAAGCGGAGCTCAGCACCCTCCGCTCTAGCCTCTCCGCCTCTCAGTCGCGCATCACCGCCTTAGAGAACCAGAAAGCCCGGCTGGAGCGGCAGCTGAGGGATAGGGATCTGGAAATATTGGAGAAGACGCGAATGGTGGAGCATCTGCATGATGATCTGCTGGCGGCGGAGATGCAGGTGAATGTTACGGAGAAGAGGAATGAGGGTTTGAAGAGGGAGAATGAGGAGTTGGTCAGGAGGTGGATGGAGAGGATGGGGGTGGAGGCGGATCGGATGAATCAGGAGGGAGGATTTAGGTGACGAGGCAGGCCGACGGAGAGGCAAGGGGAATGCGCTGGTGTCATGATGCAAGGAGCACGTTGAGTCTTAAGGGACTGGAACATGCTATTGGGTGTATTGTGTATGCCGCAGTTGCAGCAGGAGAAGGGAGGGCTAAACCACCGCCCATGTAATGTCTATCATCCAACGATACCCGAACGCCGCCCAATGCAAGAGAGCTACAAGAGCTGAAAAGCGACTATTGCTGCGCACATTGAGGTCCACCTTCCTCCTCATCCTCATCCTCCCACTCAGCGCCTCCTCGAGGATCGCCTGAGCCTGCACCAAACTCTTCGATGTCGGCATCGTACTCGAACTCGACTTCATCCACAGTCTCGGCCTTGATGGGCTGCCCAGGACCGGGTAGCAGAGCGCGTATCCGACCCATCGTGTCCTCGTCCTTGATGTAACCGTCTTCGGGGAAGTCGATCTTTACAGCAAGGTACAGGTCACCCTTGTGGTCGCTTCTCTTCATGGGCATACCTTCTCCTTCGACCTTCAACACCTCGTCTGGCCGGAGAATCTTGCCATTCGGTTGTTTCACGTTGATCTCGATGCCGCGTCCGTCAAGATGCGTTAGGACAACACGGTGGAACCCAGTCAGCGCTTCGGCAAGAGTAATGTGGATGTCTGCGGCAAGATCTGCACCTGCCCGCCTGAAGACTTCATGCTGTTGTTCGACGAGATGGAAGACGATGTCTCCGGGCTCCTGATCGGGATGTTGATCCGCTTCTCCCGCCAGCACAATCTTCTCACCTTCCCGCGAACCGGGCGGGATATACAGCTCCAGGACCTTCTTCGACTCCACCACTCTGGCTCCCTTACACTTCTTGCACCGATCTTTGTCTTTGTAGGTCTGACCGGAGCCTTTGCATGTGCCGCACTCTACGGTTTCTTGCGTCACGAGACCTGGACCTATACTGCGCAAACCGGTTGTTACACCTGGATGAGGTTAGCAAGGCGTGATCCACCATTGATGGCGAAACCCCACCTTTTCCATGACAGGTCCCGCACTCCTTCGGCTTCGACTTGTCCTTTCCACCTGTACCCTTACAAAGGCTGCATATCACATTCTTCGTACTGGCGAACCTTGTCGTCTTCCCTTTGTAGAGTTCTTCGAGAGTTACCTCATATTCCTGCTCTTCGTTCCTCCCTTTCCTAGGCCTTTGAGGTCTCCGCCCCGGTCCGCCAGGCATGCCGCCCATACCGCCCATACCGCCCATACCACCACCCATACCGCCAAACATCTGCTGTAGTATGTCGTCGAGGTCCACTTCTGGTCCACCGGGTCCGCCGCGGCTGCCATCGAAAGCGGACATGCCATGTGTGTCATACAAGTGTCGTGTGTCGTCATCGGAGAGGATTTCGTAGGCGCGGGAGGCATCTTTGAAGCGGATTTCTGCTTCTGCACGTTGATCTTCGGGGACTTTGTCGGGGTGATGCGCGAGGGCAGCCTACATGAGTGAACTGTTAGCGGCCTATACGATTTTCGCAAACCGTGTGCGGGACACGGAGGGTGTAGTTACCTTGTGATATGCTTTCTTCAACTCGGTTTTGCTAGCATCCTTGGAGACACCGAGAACCTCTTACGATGTATTAGCAGTGACACTTCTTGAATCCTACCAAGAGCGCCTCACCATAAAGGTCTATCTCTTCCGCACCACCGTTCATACTGCCAGGGTATCGTTCTAATGTTTGAGGTTGTGGTTGGGAGCGGTACTGGACGGAAGGGCAAGAAACGAAAGGGTATCTCTAGAAAGGCAGTAACAACTTATCTATAACGAGGAACGAGAACTTTTCACAAGACAGCAACTCGAATCTGAGATCCCGAAACGGTGTGAGGTGAAACATTCAGTCTTGGAAATGTCGTAGATTATCTCCGGACCGCCATTCTGCCCGTTCACCGCCTTCAAGCATGTTGATCGCGATGCTTCATTGCAGGAGCTGCTTCCGTCCGAACAGCAGCCTCCACTGAGACATGATCTTACTTCGCTCGCCACGGACGCAATGGGTCTGTGAGAGCTGTTTGACGCGGTTGCGCGTCTCGAAAGCTGCAAAACGGTCCTTCTCTGCATCGTCGAATCGACACCGCTCGCATAGTAAGCCGACCGAACTCCTTCCTGCAGAACCTGCGCGAACACGTTTTGCGCCGTCACCGACTGGTTACCTGCATCTTGGCTCGTTGCGAACAGCACTGTACAATTACTTGCTGGCTAAGAAGACCAATGGCCAGTTTCTACTTCGCATAGAGGATACGGATCAGGTTGGTTGAACGCTAAAGAGCCTGGGCGAAGTCATGACTGATGGGTGAAGAAAAGGACGGTGGCAGATGCTGAAAAGAGGCTCTTCGACGACCTAAGATGGGCCGGCCTGGAGTGGGACGAAGGTATACAGCAATGCCTGATGCGCCCGTCTGAGACCATCTAACGACAGCCAGGGCCTGAAGTAGGTGGCCCTTACGGCCCCTACAAGCAATCCGAACGCACTCCCCTCTACCAACAGCACGCCCATGACCTCCTTGAGTCCGGCCACGCTTATCGCTGTTTTTGCACTCAGCAGAGACTCCTCGAACTCGCCGAGCAACGCGCAAAGCTAGGCCAAGCGCCCGACTACGACCGACGCTGTGCCAGTATACCAAAGGAGGAATCCCACGATCGCGCGCACAAGGGTGAATCGCATACTATTCGTCTACGAGCGCCGGACAACTGGCCAATAGTCAAAGATATCATCCATGGCACGGTGGGCAGGGCACAGCTGGGGTTAGCCGCGCAGACCAAGCGTGGGCAAGATGCCTACGAGGACCCTATACTTATGAAGACGGATGGGTTGCCGACGTATCATCTTGCGAACGTGGTGGATGACTACCATATGAGGATTACGCATGTCATCAGAGGGTCGGAGTGGCTACCGTCGACGCCGAAACATGTTGCGCTCTACGAGGCTTTCGGCTGGGCACCGCCAGCCTTTGCGCATGTGGGGTTATTGGTAGATGAGAACGGGAACAAGCTCAGTAAAAGGGAGAAGAGTACAGGCGTAGACTTCTACAAGGACGAGGGGATACTACCAGAAACGTTGACGAACTTCCTCGCCTTGCTTGGATGGTCGCACCGACAAAAGTCAGATGTGATGGACTTGCAGCAGCTAATTGACAACTTCCAGATGAAGTTCACAAAGGGAGTATCAAAAGTCACGTTTCCGAAACTTTACTACCTCCAGAAGCACCACGCAGCCCAACGACTAGCCAAAGGTGGAAAAGCCTGGTCCGAGCTTGTCGACGAAGCCGTAGCCCACGTCAAAGCAACGATGCCCCCATTGGAGGGCACTGCTCTTCTCGGCTTCCGCACTGTCCCGCAATACGTTGAGTCCATCCTCCGCGCCGACCTCAAAAACTTCAGTACCACCAAGTCCCTCATCGAAAGAAACGAACACTTCTTTCACCAGAATTACGAAGCCCCACAGCTTTATCCTAAGCTCGACGAAGACTTCCTCCACCTCGACCTCTACGAGTTCGGCAACGCCTGGACCTGGTTTCCATTACCTCCGCCTCTGGAGGGAGACCCAGTCAGGATCAAGGGCGACGTTGAGAGTGCTGTTGATTACCTGTATATGGCGGAATGCGGTGGTCTACTTGACCTCGATGAGCGGGACCGCCCTGGTTGGGACGAGCAAGCTGTGAAGAAGAAGATTCAGAAGAACTTGAATGTGTTCCTCAGATGGGCGGTAGCAGGCGGGAAACCTGGGCCGGATATGCTGACGACGATGTGCATACTTGGGGATTATCCGACGATGAAGAGGTTGCATGATGCGTTCGATAGGATCAAGACTGAGTATAAGAGGCTTCTGCCTGATCCGGACTCTTCTGAAGATAGAAAGGGGTATCACGTGGTTGAGGGCAAGCTGGTGAAGAGGGAGCAGTAGCAACCCCGCCTTGTTGATCATGTACAATAGTGTACAACAATTGTAAGATCTGCCGTTTGGCTTTTGACCGCCATGCCATCTATCATTGCTCAACGTAAGACGTGAGGCCTCCAGTCACGTTGATTGCGCTCTACCGAGCAGTGCCGGAGGTTTACTTCGAAAGGGGTATCATTCAACAGCTACTTTCTACTTTCTCCTCTACTCTCTCAACTTTGATTCAGTACGTTGCCGTCAGTCTCTGCACTAGATAATCGCCACTATTCACGCCCGGATACTTCTTCCCCTCCTTTTCATACGTGCCCGGAATGGCATCGATGAATTTCTCAAAATTGGGGTTGCAGAAGTAGGCAATCGAATAGCGTGCGGGATACACATCTGTATCCTTTGGGAACGGCGGCTCTACAACTCTGTGCTTGGTGCTCTTGATCGCATCATTCGACCACCGTGCGAGTAGATCACCGGCATTGATGACAATTGTATCTTTGATAGGCGTCGCATCCACAAACGTGCCATTTGGCGACTGGACCTGCAGACCTCCCCTATCATCCTGAAAGAGCAGCGTGATCGATCCTTCAGAACATCAGCCCCCATCTCCTCTCATCACCGTTAAAAACTCACCATAATCCGTATGCTCCCCCGCCCTAACCTGCGCCTTATTCTTTTGAAACACACTCCTCTCCACCCCCGGATAATGCAACAACCTCAACGTATTATCCCCCCCATCCGTATACTCATCGAACCACCCCTCCTCGATCCCCAACCCCAGCGCCATCGCCCGCATCACCTCCATGTGCAACCGCTTGCACTCCTCGTGGAACCCCGTCATCACCCGCTTGAACTCCCTGCCTTGCTCATCCCACTCAGGCCAGTTGTTCGGATGTCCCTCCTCCCCTTCCCGGCCTATCTCCATGCTCTCTTTCAAATCAGGCGCCAGCGCCCGCAGCGCCTCAACATCCTGCTTATCCTCCAACTGCGACACCTTCTCCCGTCCATGCGCCACATACCCCCTATTAGCAGCGGGGGTAGTCCACGCCAACTTATCCTTCTCCGCCTGGGAGCGCGCGAAGAAGGCGGCCGAGTGGGCGAAGACGTTGGAAACGGTGGAGGGGGGGATGCCGTGGTTGCGGAGGTAGACGAAGCCGGCGCGGCGGAAGCCGGAGGTTAAATCCTGCGCGGCTTGGGCTCTGTCGGTGGGGGAGCCGTGGAGGTATTGGGCGAAGTCTATGAGGGGGATGTAGAGGTCGGAGGAGGAGACGGCGGTGGTTGTCATTTTGGGTGATTTGATGGCACAGTGCGGAAGGGAGTGGTGGCAGCGGATTTGGTTCAAGGTGATGTGGTTCTAACTTATACGCGATTCTCAGGAGCTAAGAATTGAAGTTATACACCTTGTACACCCGAGCCAAGAGGCTGAATATCTGGATGGAGTTGCCTATTACGGTAGGTTGTTGATAAGGGTTGCGGGGCTTATCAGATTATGGTGGGGTAATTGTTCGTATAACATGATGAATTGGGATTCATGAGTAACGCCTCCTGTCAGTATAGAGCAGCTTTGCGAATGCCGGAGGCATCAATTGGAGATAGACCGTGTACTTAAACAATCGTTTTCCGTTCCCGAGTTGTTGGTGCGCCATAAACCCCTTCACCATCAGGAGTGTCCAACGTCATCTTCGAATCGAGCACAACAGAGACATAGGGACAGAAAAGTCACAAGTTACTCGTTACTCAACAGCAGTATCTCAAGTGGTACAAGAGCTAGGGAAATACATCTCCCACCCTCCCACCGATCTCAAACAACCTCCCTCCCCTTTGTCAAACCTCCCATCCTCAGCCACCACACACCGGAACCATGCCCGTCGTCGACATCCACACCCACATCTACCCCCCCACATTCATGACCCTCCTCCGCGCCCGCACCTCCGTCCCCTACGTCCGCACCTTCCCCGACAACCCCACCAGCCGCCTCATAATCCTCCCCGGCGAAGACAACCCCTCCACCCCCAGCACCGCCCGCGGCCGCCCCATCGGCCCCGAATACTACGACATCGCCCAGAAAATCGCCTTCATGGACACCCACGGGATCGACGTCAGCGTGATTAGCTTGGCGAACCCGTGGTTGGATTTCCTACCTAGTGGGGAAGCTGCGGGTGCGGCGAGGGAGGTGAACGATGAGGTTGATGGGATTTGCGCGGGGTATCCGGGGAGGTTGTTTGCGTTTGGGACGTTGCCGTTGAGTGGGAGTGCGGGGGAGATTGTGGCGGAGGTGGAGCGGTTGAAAGGGTTGAAGTATATGCGCGGGGTGATTATGGGGACGTCGGGGTTGGGGAAGGGGTTGGATGATCCGGGGTTGGATGAGGTGTATGCTGCGCTGGAGAGGACGGGGACGGTCATCTTCTTGCATCCGCATTATGGGCTGCCGGGGGAGGTTTATGGGCCGAGGGCGGGGGAGTATGGGCATGTGCTGCCGCTTGCTCTGGGGTTCCCGTTGGAGACGACTATTGCGGT
The DNA here is from genome assembly GCA_022813185.1 of Floridaphiala radiotolerans. Taxonomy (NCBI): domain Eukaryota; kingdom Fungi; phylum Ascomycota; class Dothideomycetes; genus Floridaphiala; species Floridaphiala radiotolerans. Next base: position 218,330 of record JAKLMZ010000034.1, on the reverse strand, counting down.
GACGAGGATGATATTGTCTGGTGTGTGGGACCGGTTTCCGAACTTGCAGGTGTTGATTGCGCATTCTGGAGGTACTTTGCCGTTCCTGGCTGGTAGGATAGAGAGCTGCATAGCGCATGACGGGCACCTAAAGAAGGAGGGAAAGATTCAAGGACGCAGGTCGATATGGGACATATTGAAGAAGAACATATACCTGGATGCTGTGATATACAGCGAGGTCGGCCTGAAAGCTGCCATAGACGCAAGTGGTGCGGACAGGTTGATGTTTGGAACAGATCATCCATTCTTCCCACCACTGGAGGAAGGCGAAAATGAATGGCTGAGCGTAAAGACAAACTACAAAGCCATCAAAACAGCACTCGAGAAGGATGACGAAGCTGCCTCGGGTATCCTGGGAGGAAACGCTGTCAAAATATTAAGATTAGATGTATAAACCGATCCTCCGAAACTGCATCATGCGCTCATTCGCGACGTTACATATGAATCTTATACCGCCGCGCAGGATATGATCTAGGCCGTCGGTGCTGCCTCGTCCCCCCTTGCAGCCCCTGAAGCTGCCGGAGAGTTGTTCAATTTCAGCGAGAAGTCATCTACAACAACAACGTACCAGCCCCATACGTCCGCTCCAGTAATCACGTCACGACAAGCCGTAGAGATCTTGAACTCTGCCGTCTCTGTCGAAGCTGCGACCGGGAAGCCCAAGGACAAATATGCTATGGTACCTCCAGGAAGCCTAAGATTGTTGTAATCCTGTAAAGGAAAGGTGGTGTCCCCGAGAGATATCTTCCAGTAGCACACTATGCCGTAATCTTCCGTATCGTCACGCGTGAAACCATCCAGGACGTAAAATCTCATATTAAAATCGTAGTTGCCGCCTTTGCACAAGGTCACAGTTTGCTGTAAGGATGACCCTGTCAATGCGCCGCCACTTATGAATTTGCTAGTTTTCAAGGCACTGTTAGGAACAAGTTCAACAAACCCAAGTTGTTCGGTTGGGGGAAACAATGACTTACACTGCGTATGGCGCCGAGGTTTCTGCGCCGAGATTTGCTACGGGGCCGGGAACCTGATCCCCATTCGTCGCTATCCACGGGGCAATTGAGTTCGCGTTGTCGTCGAATCCAGGGTTTTGGAAAGCCTCAGTCCCGACTGCACAGTTATTAGGAGTGGCAGCTGCCGGCGTGGTCGTGGTCGTGGTCGTCTCTGTCACAACAGAGGTAACTTGTTCTGTTACCGTCGCTGGGGTGGTCTAGAGGAGTCAGAACGGATTACAAAGGACACTAGAAGGATGATGGGTGGGCTCACCGTAGTGGTCGTGACGCCAGTTTCGAGGAAAGTAATCACGGATACTGTGATCGTGTCGACAAGAGGAGTCGTCGCTAAGCAGCTACAAGCACTGGAAATCCTGGGCGTGGGCAAGGCCTGTACATGTGGCGGAGTGGCGACGACGGATCTCTTGACAACAGTGGTCGCGATGGTCTGTATGGTCGCCGTCAAAGTGTTCGTAGTGATTGGTATGGCCGTCGTAACGACTTCTATGATTGTCGTGGTTCGCACGTCTACAACGGTGGCGATTGGTACCGGGGCAGTCTCAACCTCAATGACCCCATACTCGGTCAAATAAACAGTGGAGCTAGTGGTAGAAGGCTGCAGGCCAAGATAACCAGAGCAGATGTCGGCACCGTCGTCAATGTTTGCTAGAATCAGGTATGGTACATCCGGTTCGCAACTAGGCTGAGATATTGATTGACTGCTCGGGACTGAAACGGGAGCAAGAACTGGAGCGGACGTTATAGCGGGTTGTGTCCCATTCGGCTGAATAAGAGGTTCTCGTTCTTGCAAATCTCGTTCCTCCACGATCTCAACAACCGTACGTGCTGTCTCTGGGTCGTCATCATCAGCACCGCCGAGTAGTCCCCTCTGTATGCGTTGCCGATCTGACTGCGGCACAGGGTTCAAGTTGCTTTCCGAAGTGGCTGTCCCGAGGTGGAAGAGAATGGACGCAGTGATTACTGCAAGCATAGAAACACGAACCATATTTAGGATCGAACGTACAATTGAAATGATATGGAAGCAAAAGAAGACCATGAAACAACTCGAGAGAAAGTCATATGGGAGACTGATAACAAGCTAGATCCCTTGATCTGCTTTAAGTCCAAGCCACTTATCGGAGGCGCCGAATAGGCAGACGAAGTACTGTATAATCGAGCGCCCGCTCCACGAGCAGGAGATGTAGGCATCGAAAAATTCAACCTAACAATAGACATTTACTTGTTCTGGAAAGGAACCGCAGGCGAAAAGCCACAACGCACCAGTATCTGCACATAGCGCGTATAATTCTCAGCCCATCACCGTGGCACAGTGAACGCTCAGCTGAGAAAGGGCAAGCCTTTTTGTGAGAAATGAGGGCCAAGGCGCCGGCCGTCGAGGAGAGAGAACTTAGTCCACTTGCCTCCCCATTCTGGCATATTTGTGGCAAGTGATCACTGAAGCGAATGGAAATTTGTGCCTGTCGGCCAATGCTACGGAGGGGACATAGATGATGTCGATTAGATCTCGACCTCCAAGACGGCTGTATATCCCAAAAGTTAACTCCTTGTACGAATCGAGTACGGAGATGATGTTGTGGGAAATGAATAGGAGAGCGTCTACTCAAAGATGTGCTAACCGCCTTGAGCCTAGTGCCGCACGGGCAGGGGTAAAGGGGCAGATCCACCTATGCGAGCCGCATCTTAACTCGACCAACATGTGCTCCGTCTTAGTCGACATCCAACCTTCTTTTATAAGATAATATCTAAGCACAAGCGAGAGCCGTGTCGTGAACAGCCCGGATTGGTCTAGACCCTCGTCCACGTGGGCAGTTTCGATGATCGGACAGCGCACGGAAGCTCGGAACGGATAACTGAGGCACAGCGAATCTTGAGTCCACTCCTACTGCAGCAATGCCAAAGCTGAGGAACGGAATGAGGAGTTTGAAAAGCTAGTAGTAGTTACGAGGTAATGACGATTGGTCTATCGGACACGGCTGGATGGTCACGTGACCCGCAAAGGGCCGCGTGATTTAAGCTTTGTCGTAAGCTACTTACTTCGGACGAAGTCATCCAGTATGGAAGACACTACGCTGTCAGAAGACGGCCATAAGATACCTCTGGACCAAAAGACGCACAACTTCTTTCTCAGACCGGGTCTGATTGTGAGGGATCTGCCTCGAGATACAAGCCAATTGCTGGAGCTGTTACGCAATGACCGGGAGCGGTTGTCCCATTTCGATCCCAAACGACTTCTTGAGGTCTTTTTGGACGACGTAGAGAACCTTCTTCCCCATCAGTGCTAAAAGAGGATTCAGTCAAGAGAAGAGCCGCCTTGCTTGATTCCTCATGTTGTTGGCCTATTTACAGAGAGAAGATTGCATTCAAAATACAGTCTTTGAGTGTCTCGCTGTTTTTAGCAGCCGACTGTCTTGCCAGCGCAGAAGAGCCTGATTTTCAAAGCTACAGTTGGTGCAGTTTTATCCAGAATTCCCCGTTCACCGGAGTCCGAGGCATGCTTTGGCGCCCGTTCTGCTCTATCACTCCTGAAGGCTGGAGCCACTTGAGTTGGCACGATGGAAATTGGGATTATCTAGGCCACAGGGCCGATACTTTGCCAGATCATAAGCCGAGTGATGATGTTGAATGCTCAGCACCGGAACCTACCTCAATGCTCAGCCTCCGCAGCGAGCGCTGTTTCACCCCCTCGAGCGTCTCAATTCCGAGCAGGCTGACACCTTTGTCAGTTGAGAACGACATTTACGGAGGCATGAACGCCAGCTCACGGGATCTCTATAGGTCTTCATTTGCTCACCCGAGCATGACCAGAAAAGACGAATTCAACTCATTTGGCCAAAGTCCCTCCAGCTACAAGACAGCTGTTTCGTCGCTCAAGACACCTTCTGAAATCTCGGTACCCAGGTACTACAATGATGGCATGGCATTACCGCGACATGTTGCTCCTGCAACCGGTGACGGTCAGCTCGACGACATCAAGAACAAAGGATTGTTCGACATGGACATAGGATCTGATTCTAAGCATCTCGTACCTGAGTCGGAGTATATTCGTCTGCTTCGGGAAAGATCGCTCTTTGAGGAGCCACGCGGAAGAGCTGAACTGGTCAGGTCAAGGCATGCACGTAGAGTATGCTAGGGAGGCCGCAGTGCCTCTGCAGGTTTTATCACACATTGGATCCTCACTCATAGCAAGTGTGGACAGGGTTCGCTGCCGCCGCATCATCCTTGCACGGAAGTCCATGCGCTGCACCAAGCGCTTTTTGCTGGGGGATGCAATCACAGAAGTCGACCACCTAAACAGGTTACGACATCCGCACATCGTACAATTAGTGGGACCGTATCTGCAGAGAAAAGTATTCTCGATACTCTTATTTCCCGCGGCAGATTGCCATTTGGGGGAATTTCTCGAAGAACTGGAAGAGATTCGCGATTCAATCCCTAGCGAACTTCGGAATGTATCAGCAGTGGCATTCAATGGTGTTGATACTTTGTATGTGTCAGACTTACACGAACTCAAGTGGAGGAAGACAGCCCTCGAGTCTTTCTTCTCTTACATGGCTCACGCGCTGTCGTATATTCACTCATGCACCACAAAACATATGGACATCAAACCTGCCAACATCCTGGTTAAGCGGGTTCCGAGCTTGGGGAGGTTCTTCGCCGACGAGGAATGGCGCGTTTATCTCGCTGATTTTGGCTTATCGAAGAACTCTGAATCCAGTGCGCATAGCCAAACAGACGGGCCTACCGCAAGAACACCAAAGTACTGTGCACCCGAGGTGTTCAACTATGACAATCGTGGTCGAGCGGCTGATGTATTCTCTCTTGGATGCGTCTATCTGGAGATGATCACTGTTCTTCAGGGACGGTCTGTGGAGTCTTTCGAAGACTTTCGCAGGGATGCGGATGGCGACTGCTCGTACCACAAGACCATCGTAGCAGCTCAGCAGTGAATAAATCAACTCAGACTTCAGGCTAGGGTGGATCGTTCAGCTCCGCAACCAGTAGGACAACTGCTCAATCTTATCGAACGCACTCTATCCATTAATCCTACGGAACGAGCTTCTGCGAATGACTTAGCAGCATCCTTCAGTGGAGCTGATGTTGCTGTCGGCTTTCGCAGGCCGCCATGCTGCTCTGCTGAATCTGAGACGTTTAGCGAGGAAAAGATCGCAATCGAAGTGGTCGCAACCGCACCGGTCTGCGCAACTCGCGTATTGACTGTAGAGAACAAGGTCGTCGCTCAGAGATGCCCAATTTGTCTGGCACGGGGTCGGAGTACGTGGGTTGTAACGGGCAAGTGCTGCCCGGAGTGTGGGACACTGATATCCTAGTATAACTATCATATTGGCACGAATCGTTCTTCATCCAGCAACGTCTTTTCCCTCCAGCTTTGCTCGACCCAGTCGAGTGTAACCATCCTGGGCAATGTGTGTCTTCGAGATATTTGTTGTCGAATGAGTTGTATTTTTGACTGGTCTCCACTAACGATCACATGTGTCAAATCGAAATCATCAAGATCGAACGCTATCCTCCCTCCAGCGAAATCGATCAGGCGCTCGCCATGCCGTATCGCTTGCTCTTCGACGTCCTGTACTCTCTGTTCAGTAGCCGGACCTACATCGGCGCCATTCTGCCTGTTGGGCCGGTCAAAGTAAGCCACTGTTCGAAGGAACATCCAACTAGGCAGACTTTCAAGGTCTAATCCGCGTTCCTCCATCCGATGGACAACCTTTAACGGATCCGAGGAAACCTCCATCCTTGGCATTTTCTGGAAGATCTCGCGCAGCTCCTCTACGCTTACATCACGAGCGTAGCTGTCTCCAAACTCATCAACATTTTCTGCGGAATTGCCATCATTAGTTTCAGATGCAAAGAAGATGTGTCTAGGCTCGACCGGTAGCAGGAACCTCTGTCTGCCGCTGTCTGCCTCGCTTTGTTTGAGGCAATCGAACAACCACACTGGCCTGATGATGTCATGCGTTCCTCGCTTGATCAAAGAGGCTACTGGTACGAGCTTCTTCTCAGCAATGCACATCACTCCTGTGCCCTCCGAAGTCTGCCTGAGGTTCCCGCCATTTGCCTTGACCAGCTGTTCAAGCTCAGCCTTGCTCTTTTTGGGTGTGAGGGATTCGGTCATGATATAGAATGTGATGCCTTCAAAGATCTTCGTCTCCGGACCGGCATAAGGTGTTTTCAAGACATCGCTACCCGCAACCACTAATGGCATCTTACGGGTTATTCTGATCCGCTTACGTCTGGAATCATCAACCTTGAACTGCTTCTCCTTCTGCTCCTGCTCGATGTTCGACTTGAGCTCAAGAAATCCCCTGATCGTCAAAGCGCTTTGCCAGTCCTTGTCCGTTCTGAGCTTCTTGAACCGCGGGAAACGGAGCGTCATGCCTATACGGAACTGATCCGTGGTGCTAATGGAAGCAGCCTTCACCTCAAAGACAACCGACTCGTCCGGTTTGATCCACATATCTGGTTTTTCAAACTGTCGGTCTCCTCCAGCAAGCTCAATGTACTTCGTCGGTGGCTTCTTTGCATCCCACTCCTTCCACTTCCCGTCCGTAGCGTGCCGAATCGAAGCATAGTCCGATGCTGCGAACCCACCGCCAACTTTGAAGAAAGAATAGCACTTCATCGGATCCGCGCCCTGTGCGATCTGGCTGTCATCCACTTTGAGTCCACAGAGAAAGCTTGAAAGGTTGCCGCCCCTACGTCCAGACCCGTAGTAGCCGCCGATGACAATGCAGTCCAGCGCCTCGCCAAATTCTGTCATGTACTCCGGCTTCACCTTCATCCAGTCGTCGTCCCGGTCGTTGAGCTTATACATTGAACGAGGGTTCTTGAGAACGAGTCCTTCTGAGGACTCGGCTACTACACGCCGCAAAGCCACTTCAACGTCCGCTGTAGTCCGTCCCTCTACATAGCTGTGGACCTCCATTCTCCGATGAACATCTTTCACAGAGGCTTCCAGAGCTCGATGACGGTCCCGTAAAGTGTAACTGGTCAAGACTTGATCGTTGAGATACAAACAGTCAAAGACTTTATAGAGAGGTCGATGTCCTGTTGTGGAGAAAGGGTTCTTCTGCTCAGAAAGCGCAGCAGTCTTCAGCGTCCCGAAGGGTACAATCGCATCCTGCTCAGGATCCCATGTTATCATCTCGCCGTCAAGAATGATGTTCCGAACGCCGTCGTCGAACGCATCCTTCAGATGTCTGGTGAGAGCACTGTTATCGTCAAAGAACCCATTGCCGTAGAGATAAGTGTAGTCTTTTGCTTTCCGGGACCAAAAGCAGAACCGCTTGCCACCGGGTGTGTCATCATCTTCAACCACGTGTAGCTGCATTCTTTCACCGTCCAGTTTTTCTTCGATCCAGAATGTATCGTCTTCTTCGCTTGGTCTCATCCGCTGAATCATTTTCTCAAAAGAGTGCATCTGGAACTGCGCAAGCTGTGGTTGGAAGCATTGCATCAAGGTGATACCTACCTCCTCGCTTTCCAGCCGAAGATTTGGGTCATAGAGCTCCCAACAGACACGACGTAGACTGGATGAAACGTTGAACAGGTTTTCGGCATCTGGGTGCCAGATCTCGAAGATAGTCTTCTCAGTAGCTCCCACCTTCATTTGCCGAAGGATGATACGGACGAGCCACATGAGCTCGTCTGCGTTCATCCGTTTGTAGAAGTTGTTGATGATCGGATATTGATCCTCCTCCTTCTGTGCCGCAGAGAGCTTGTCGAGTGCCTCATTGACTTCAGCAATGGTCATGTCACCGGGTGTTGTTCGCATTGGCCTCTTGGATACGACTTCGAAACAACGCCCAGCAAAGTCGCCTGCCATGGCGCTCACAGCCTTCTGACCAGGGAGCTTCCAATTCATCAGGTTGTAGCCATCTTCGGAATTCTTGTCGATCCGCATGGCTCGCACAAGTAGCTTACCAATCGTCTTCTCTTTGAGGCCATACATAGCCCTGTCTCGATCCTTCTCTGGGACAATGAGCCTGAAAGCGGGATAGATATCGTCCCCTACCTCTTTCCGCCATCTTGAGATGAACCGTTCAATTATCATTCGCCGCACCTCATTCGGGGAGAGGCTAGTCTGCCCATGGGGACCTTGCTTCTTTCTTGCCATTACTGGCCCTGAGGGCTTTTTGCGATTGTCATTGAGAGGATTGAAAAGCGTGAGATATAGATCATGAAAGGGAAGAGTTTTTGAGTGATTGTGAGGTCGGTTGGGGTATCTTTAGGAAAGGTAAGCCCAGCTAATGAATCAGAAGAGTAAATCATACTTCTCATCCAGCTCTTCTTCTGTTAACGGCCCGTGACCATATTGCATGCGTTCCTCTTCTATGGCCTCCGCATCTCGCATTACACCGTCCGCAGACATGTTGATGTCTATGCAGCCTTTGACAGGTCTTAGACTGTATCGATTAAGGACGTAAAGTGATTGTTTGTCAAGCTCTCGTTATGTCGTAGTGAATGTCAGATAACGCGTTCCTGGCTCGCGTGAGCACGTGAAGCTTTAGGCAGGAGCCAGCCTTGCCGCCTAAGTCCTCAGGGCATTTCAACGTCCATCCAGCAGCCGTGGAACTCCGATCTGGACTCATTTGTAAATACGTACGCGTTCCGTGCCTACTGTCTGCGCCGCGCCCAATGGTACCTCAGTCGTCGAACGCAGCAGTCGCTTTGAGATGGTTCAATGAACCCTCCCAGTATCTCGCGGTCGACCTCGACGCAGAGTATCCATTCGGCAACGCAAGCTAACAGCCAACAAGCAGCTCTTCAAGGCGCTACTTCCGCCTTTGGCAAACCTCCTGCGAGGCCAAAGCCAGCACCCAGAGGCTTTAGCGGTGTCAATGGGGCTTTCGCGGCGGCCACAGCTGCGGAAGCAGCCAGGAAGACCGGTATGACAGGCTCAGCCCTGCCATCGAACACACTGGGTCGGCAGACTACTGGAAGTAGTATCGCAAGCTTAGCGTCACCTCTGTCCATGAGACCCGTAGAAATGCAGCGTATGCCGTCAACATCGAGTGTCGCTGCTGGGCTAGCGGTTGCCCGTTCACCACAACCAAGGGAGAAGAGCCCTGCGACCGGGCCGGTGCAGGATCGGGAACAGAAGGAGGTTCTTCCGCAGGCTGGAACAGTGGGCAGCGTTAGGACGCTCTTCGAACGAGCTGGCGGTAAAGGAACTTCTGCACCTTCGACGCAGCCAAAGCGTGTGGACACGGTCCGACCGACGACTACGTCTGACAAGAATGATATAACTTCAATTCCACCAACCTCGTCTTTGGTGGGCATGTTCGAGAACCGCCAACCTGCAGAAAAGAAGAGTGAACCTGTAAATACGCCTTTGCAGCAACCAATAGATAAGCCCATTGTATCTCCTAAGCCGGTCAGAAAGTTCTCCGTAGCATCCATCGCAGGGCCAGATGTTTCTGCTCAGACGCACCCGGATTCAAGCTCACCCACGAGTTCTGCTTCAGCTCCGAAACAAAAAGACCAGGCTGGTGTGCCCCCTCTACCGAAGAGGACCTCCGAAAAGTCCGTCTTGTCTGAAGGTAGAACTCTAGGACTTCGGGAAAGAAGGTTGTCTGGCGAGCCACGGCCTTCGTCTGTAGCTTCCCTTCCCAATCCTTCTCCAGCTCGGACGCAGTCCTTGAAACCAGAGCCTCCACCCCCTCGACGAGTTCGTCCTCCGACTACCTTGGACAGGCGCTTAGATCTGAAAGACACCACAACTAATCAAGTTCGATCAACGACATCGTCACCCGGTCCTTCGCATCCTAGACAAGCGCTCAACCCCTACCAGCAAGCATCCTTACGGCAGCTAGCGCCACACATAACAGGAGACTCCCTTGCAAATGCCATCGTAGCCAGCTCGCTCGCCTCCTCTCGTGCTCAATCGCCTACCAAGTTCTCAACATCTCCACCACCGCCTCTCCTTCCCCAACGACCACCACAACACCAGCACCACAAGCATCATCTCCATCTGCACTCACCTCATCATCATGAACAGCGCAATCCGAGTCCAAGCAGAACCGGGATGCGTACCACCATGCGGAAACTGCCGTCCAGTGACAGCAACTCCTCTTCCGACGAGGCTCGCCGCAAGAAGAAGAGAAACATAGTCCGTAAGCATCCCAACAAGCACCACGAGGGCGATCGAAAGCGATGGCGTGACCACATCACGGATCGGCAACGGCGACGCTACGAGGGTGTTTGGGCGGCCAACAAGGGGCTACACATACCCTACTCTTTCGCGGAGCTGGAGGCTATCAAGACCGAGCATGAGATTGCGGTTAAAGCGGCTGCTAGGAAGCCACTTGAAGAGGTTTACGAAACTCCGTTGGAAGTGCAGGCGAAGTCCATGGTGGGCAATCTGGTGGTCAGGGACATCTGGAGACGGAGTAGGCTGCCAGATCACGTGCTCGAGGAAGTGTGGAACTTGGTCGATGGATCTGGGACCGGACGATTGACCAAGGAAGAGTTTGTGGTGGGCATGTGGCTCATTGATCAGAGGCTTAAGGGAAAGAAATTGCCTGCTAAGGTTTCTGAGAGCGTGTGGGCGAGTGTCAGAGGGTTACAGGGAGTCAAGCCGTTCATGAAGAAGGGGTAGCGACCTTTCAAGGAACGAATCAAGGAGCGAATATACTACTGGCTGCTTGACGTCAAGATTTAGCGTTACGATATCCTATTGGCATCTAACCATGATTGCAACATCGAACAATCACTCGTCTTTCGAGATGTTCGTCGAAGCAACCTTCTCCATGAAGGCCGTGAAGGAGTGCAGCGGACCTGTAAAGTCCATGTCGTACCTACAAGTCCAGCAGTATCCTGGTCAGCATATCCAAACCCCGAGGAAACACGGATTTCGATCTTACCAGTAGTTAACGGAGCAGCAGATGCCCTCCTCGGAACACCGTTGCTCGACTTTGTGAAACCTACACCACGTCAGCTACCCGCAGAGGGAACGTGCGTTCCATCGGTCTTGGACTCACCAAAGCGCAGGGAGATATAGCAGATCTCCCGCCCGCAAGTGTGCTACGAGCGGCTGGGCAAGCTTGCTGTACATATTACCCCTCGCCTTAGTAGTTGGATCCCACTGAGGGAATGGGACCATTTCAGGCGGCTCCCCATCAACCCCTGGATCCGGCACAAGCTCCATCTCCAAACCCCTCAGACCAGCAGCAAGATCGACCTCCCCCTTTGCAGCCCACGTAGCCGGTCTCATAGGCTGCTCATTCACGCAAGCATACTCGCTAGGCGGCAGAAGGGTGATGATCTTCTCACCGAGGATCTGAGCGTAGATGTTCTCGTACCGGTCGCGGTGCAGGGAGGTGGTGCTGTGGGAGTTGCCGAGCCAGAAGTTGATGGCTTCGGGCTTGGTGGCGAAGGCGATGCGGGCGAAGTCGGGCTGTTTGGGGACGTCGTTGAAGAGGGCTTCGCATTCGTGGCGGAGGTTGTCGTTTTCTGGGGAGAGCGTGTTAGTGCCGAGCAATGAGTGTTGGTGTTGGTCGGAAAGGGGGCTCACGTGTCTGGAGATACGCCTTCGGTAGCGTGGCTTTCCTGGAATCAGTAAGGAATGGAGATTCACTGCATGCAGGATTGTTGGCTTACAGTCGTGTTCAGAGTGCTTGATGTAGTCGATCACCTCGCTTAAAGGCCTTTCAAGATATAGCGGCGTAGCAAAATACCATTCCCCTGACGGATCGGAAGGTATCTGTGTTGGAGCATCCGCAAGACTGACAGTTGTCAGTTGAGTAGAAGCAGATTTTTAAACGAGTGAAGATTGTACCCATTAGGTGTTAGCGCTACTTGAACCTCACTACTGCCCATGATATCCTTCAGATACTGACTGTTCCATCTCGCCGCCTTCCATCCTGATGCCCCTCCACGGATGATGGCTGGCCTATTCCGGGCTACGTAGTCTCTCATGAACTGGAGAGGACTGGGATCCTCATCTAGCTCTTCTACGAATGTGGAATTGAACTCTTGGTATTGAGTGATGAGACCTATGATAATAAGCTAGGAAAGGAATTGGCGCAAGACGATGCGACTAACTCTCGATTGGATCATGCGATACTCTTTCGGAGGACGCTGACCGTGACATGATCTATATGTGGACTTGCTACACGAAAGGTTCCTAGGTAACAAACGTTTATTGAAACCAGCATTTTCGACATTTCTAGGGAATTTCGGGCATTGATTTCCTCAGGAACCTGGAACTCCTGGACTGGGACGAATCTGCTTACGTCAGCAGTGTACACACCCGTCGGTCACGAATCTCCCCGCCTGGGAGACTTTTCCTGTACCCAGTAGAAACGCTGTTCAAATCCAAGCCCAGCGCACCTCAAAATGATCAAAACACAACACGAAGCTCGAGTATGGTGTATGATCTGAATACGACCCACTCGAGCCTCAATGCCTGATCAACAGAAGACGCGCGCACGGCTTTCTCGAGCTTTCCAAGGTACTCACCCAGACGTCATCACGGAGCGCTCACTTGTTGTACACTCTCAAGAGCAATACAAATGGGTATGTTCCTTTCTCTATTGCATTGATACGTTTGCTCAGGACTGCATCACAAGGGCACTTCAAAACGGATTCGTCGTCCAATAGTCAGCCGAGACTTGTACGCGCATTAGGTGTAGCGCGCGAGCCTCCATTGCCACCTCAGTATCTTCGCCCACTCTATGCTATCCTCTGCACGCTCTGCGGGCGACAGTGTGGGCTTGTCGGTCTCTTCGTTGTCCTCAGGGTCTTCGTCCCCTTCGTCGTACGCAGAGTCTGAGTCATTCGCCGGTGAGTTTTTGCATGGGTTGTCTGTAATCGGGTCGTCATGTGCAGGTTGCGGTTGGAGGGGCTGAGTTTGCGTCCCGGAAGACACAGGATAAGTTGTTTCGTTATTGAGGCCTGCGGATGTGGTATATGGGTTGGCCTGTTGGGGGTATTTCGCGTTGAATGCCGGCCAGTAGATGCCGTTTATCCGGTCCTGAAGCGATTGAAGCTGTATCGTATAGTCTTCAAAACATTTCTTCCACTTGTTGCGTTGCCTAGACTTGGACTTTTTGTTTGCAGCGAAGTACTCTTCTAAGCTGGTATTGCGGTCTTGGTCGTACTTCAGCATCCGGCCTGTATACTCATTCACTTGATCGTCGGTCAGACATCCGATGCTCTTAGCTGCTGCAACGATTTCGAGGATGTTTCTGGCTTTGTCCTTGGACAGGGTGACGTATTGGTCAAACTGTCCCATGAAGCACGAGTTAGCCTTTACTCAAAAGACTTGGAACGATTGCACTAACTGCTTCTTTGTCTTTGGCATCTATCAGCTCGTAGCATTCCACCGGGATATGGAACAACTGCGGTATCAAGCTAGTCATCATTTCTCACCAATCAAACAAGCAGAGGGTGATCACACCAGAGAACAGAGATCATGCGTGAAAGAGGGTTTAGGTCCGTTGAGCCTTCAAACCCGCGGTCGACCAGCTTGGGCGCCTGTAGGTGTTAAGTCGGTTGTACTACACTCCACCCTCCATCACGTTTGAACCAATCCAATGAAGGCGAGCATATGCGCACTCGCCTGGGACATACAGACGCCATCATGCATGCCAAGGCTAACCTTGGCAAGGCTGGAACGAAAGCTATATTGAACTGACAAGGCTGAGGAATAGAAGCGGGGGAACCGCCTTACATACGAAACTCAACAGGAGAGTCAAGATCGCAGATTGGCAATTGTCTACACTTGGTAGGTTTATATCGTGGACTACTACAACCAACCGGTCATTGGGACGCATCCAAGACGGGTCAACTCGCATGCCTCAACATAGAAGCGCAGTATGTTCGTCCATCGTAGCTTTCAGGTAACTGCTACTTGGACGCTCTCAATTCAAGCGTATTCCTCCTGCTCGGCTCCCGCTTACTCTCCCTCTTCCCAATCAACAGTTCCAAAGCCTTCCCAAGAGCTTCAGAATCATACCTCAAACCCTTCCCGCCATCTACCTTCCTCCCATACAGCCTGATAGTCTCAATGCCCAGACTTGCAAGGTGTTCCTTGTCCACCTTCGGGCACTCCGGCCCCTCAAGATGGATCAAATGCGTAACGTAAGCTTTGTATTCATGCGGTCCCGGCTCGCCTTGAAAGCCACGGCTTCCGGCGCCTGCTTTGGCTATCGCGGCGATGAAATCTAGCGCGGTGTATGGGTTTGACGATGGGCCTGTCTCACGGTCTAATGTGCCGTTGAGGATAAGGATCTTCTGACGAATGAAGCTGGAGGCGATGGCCTCGCCTACGCCTCGAAGGACAATGGACGGGATGATCGAAGTATACAACGAGCCGATGCTGTAGATGAGGCTTTGGCAATCATGTAACGCTTCGATAACTTTCGAGTTTGCCAAGGGTCGGATCTCCTGGCCGTAAGGGTTGATGTACCATATCCGCTCGATGCGTGTGGGTAGCTCTTCTTCGTCAGCTTTGCTGAACTTGATGTACTGCTTTCGAAGACTAGGCAGAGAACCGGGGAGGTTGGCGTCTTCGATGTGATCGTGTTCTTCTAGCTCACGCGTTGGGCTTAACGGGTCTTCCAGGGCTGTCGGTCCGCTCGGATGGGATATGGCGTTTTGTCCTACTATTACTGTGCCGTCCGAGAGCCCTGCGGAGATGTGCAAGGAGAAATTGGTGTTGACTGCTGGTAGCACTTGGACGTTGTCAGGTACGCCGCAGACCATGCTGAGCAGGTAGATGGCGCTTTCCAGGCTGCCAATGGAGAGACGCGCTCTGCATTACGGTCAGTGAGGGTACATCATCGCCTGACGAAGACAACTTACCCGGTCAGAAACAAGTTGCCAACACTAGCACTAGAGAAATTGAAGACCGAAGATGGCCTTGCCCTTTTCACAATCTCCGCATTCAGATGATTCAAAAAGCTCCGAATAAGCTCTTTCTTCGGGGACGTGATGTTCGTCCATAAGGGGTCTTTGCCTTCGACTATGCTGAGCCATTCCAGACGTGCTTTGTCGTTGTCATCCGGCAGTCTGTGATTGAAGAACGTTCTTATCGCTCCCTTCTCCGAGTCGGTCTGCCCATTGTCTGGGATCAATCTAACCAACCGGCCTGCAAATGTAAGTCAGGAATGCTAAAACCGTGACTCTACGATACGTACTTCGCAAATCGCCAATACCCGGCCCTCCAAACACTCGAATCAGCTCAGAAGAACTACCACCGTTGTCACTGATAGGTATGATATAGCTCAGTCTGCATCGCTTATGTTCGACTATCGTCTTGAAGATGTCAACAAGGCTGTTAGCGGCGCTGCCACCCGAGAAGACGACAATTCCCTTTGAAGCTACAGAGGCCATGCTGTTGATCAATCACTGTTTTTCCAGATCGGTCTGAATGAATCCGGAGTGTCGTTTGATGATATGCAAGGAGGACCGAGTCCTCGAGCATATATGTTCGAACCCCTACATCGTCTCAAGAAGGACACGCTGTCATGTCTTGCGTTCTGATACTTTCAGAGTGAATTCTCGAGTTGTTTTGGTATCATCAAGGTGAGTCACGGAACCTTAACGTCACGAAGGTAGTTTTCTTGATATGTCATCACAGGCTGAGTAGCAAGAATGACGAAGCACAATCTCCGAAGATGTGCCGTGCAAGGCCCATGATGCGTGGGATTGCTATTCAGATCATTCAATGTGTCCTTTAAAAGGTGTTGAAGTTAGGAAATGTTGGATTACGAACGGTGAGTGGGCAACATATGGAGGTTACGAGGGCCGGTTACCTGCACTGCCACAACGTCCAATTACCGATGTTTTCCCTTCATCGACCGTGAGACCTCAAGACAGAAAGAAAACAATTCCATTGAAGAGTTGCTGTTCAATTGCAATGATGCCGCGAGAAACCGCTCTAAGCCCTCAATATCATGATACACAGTTTCCCCCGCCAAGACATGGATCCCGTACTTCTCAGGTCCCTCTTTGCATGTCTAACGCGGCTATAAACGACCCGCATAGAGCCCTTGACAGTTCTCCTGCCTTTCCTGATCCCCATCCCCAGTCCATCTCCCTATCTCATACCCACCCGATCCCCCTCCTCTCTACACAGTAGGCATAATCCCCTCCTCCTCCCTCTGCGCCTCCGTCCCCACATGAAACCCCCCCTCCTGCTCCGCCCTCCTCCTCCTCTTCGCCAACAGTGACTCCCTCCTGTCCGCCAGAATCTTGAACTGCCGCGACTCGACCCCTTGCAGCCACCAGCCGAAGCTGCCGCCGACGGCGCCGAAGAGCGGCCAGGCCCAGAGGGATTCGCGGTTGAAGAAGGGGCGCATTTCGATGCCGAGTTGCCAGAAGCGGACGGCTATGCCTGTTGGGGAGGGGTATTAGCTTGGGTTTGAGGAGGTGGAGGGGGGTTAGTGAGCGGTTTGGGGTGATGGGTAGGTGGAGGGGACGTACCGAAGCCGCTCCAGAAGAGGATTTTGTTGACCATTGCGGGTGAGGTGCTGTACGTATATGAGGTTGAGAGAGTAAGGAGAGCGCAATTGACGGCGGTGCGCTGCAATTGAGGTTGGCTGCGATATATGTCGTGGAGCTCCTGATGTTGATCGTGTGGTGGTGCCGAATGATCGTCAGGTCTTGCCAAGACCGGAGCTTCGACCTTGGAAGCAAGAAACGTGACTAAGCAGCCGCATCTTATCTCATCAATCTCCGGCGCGATGTTTAGGAGGGACATTATCTCGTCTCCCTGTCTTCGCATGTGAGCTCACATCGCCTTCAAAGCGAGCACACGATGATGCGACAGTGATTTCTACACTAGGTTTCACTATCCACAGACTCTGGCTCACAATGGCCGCCTCAACCCTCAATGGCACGCCTCACCTGAACGGCACTCCCGCGCTCCCCAAATACAAACTCCGCGACCTCCCCATCACCCAAGAAAAGAACAAGGACATCGACAGTCTATTAGCGCGCTTCAAGAAAGATGGTCAGTTCGATAACATCCGAAAGAAGGTCTTCGCCGACTATGAGCAAAGCGAGCAGAAGAAGTTGCTAGAAGAGAGGCTCGATGAACTGGCAGAGCGCGAGATCGAGCGCATGCCCTCTTTGCTGTCAAAAGACCGGCGACAGGCTGCCATGTTGATAGAGGGTGCGGTGGAGAGGAGTGAGGTTTATCGGGATGTCGAGAAGGTCGTGGATACGCTTATTGAGCAGATGCTGGAGGGAGCAGAGGAAGACTTGCGCGCGATCAGGGTTAGTCAGGTTGGGGAGGAGAAGGCTGCTATGGAGCAGAAGCAAGGTAGCAAAACTGAAGAGGACTATGCTGCTGCTATACAAGCGAAGCGTGATGCGCGTGAAAGGATCCGAGAAGAAGAGCGCAGGCTAGAACAGGAGCAGCTGAGGGAGGAGAAGCGCAAGAAAGATGAGGAAAGGCGCAGGCAGCGGGAGGAAGATGAGCGTAAGGAGAAGGAACGGCGGGAACGTTATGAGCGGGAGAAGAAGGAACGGGCAGAGCGCGAAGAGAAGATTCAGGCAGAACGCGAGGCTCGACGTAAAGCGCGTGAGGAGGAAGATGAGCGCGAAAGAGAGGAAAGGCATGAGCGAAGGCGGCGAGAAGGAAGGGATAGGACGGACGACTATCGGGATCGACGCGACTATGATCGATATCGTGATAGGGACCATGACCGGAGTCGGTATGAGGATAGAGACAGAGAGCGAGAAAGAGACCGGGAGCGGGAGCGGGACTCTGATCGGAGAGTTAGCCGTGACGTCAGAGAAGAGTCGTCTAAACCTGTTGATGTCGCAGATCTGGATGAAGTAGCATTAGAACTCTTGCTTCAGGAAGGTCAAGAGCTTGCTGCGAAATCTCGTCCGAAATCCGAGCTTGAACGATCTGAAGACTTGGTGCCCCCACCCAGGAAATCCATGGCGCCTAAATCAATCGTGCCAAGAGATCCTGCAGCGGCGAGGCTGGCGGCCAAGTTGGATAAATCGCCAGTCAAGCCTGAGGTAAAGGAACAGAAAGAGACAACACCTGTGGTCATCTCCGTCAAGACGCCGGTGTTGGAGCCGCTGCCAAAGAAAGAGCCAGGAGAAGTCGAACATGAACCGGAAAGGAAAAGCCGCGGTCGAACAAGATCACGATCACCACCACGCAGCCCCCGTTCTTCTAGGCATGAAGAAGACCGACGTCTCTCACGGGTTGATGACGGTGACCGACGGCGCAGTTCCCTCCGCTACGACGACTTCCGTGACCGCCGCAGCTCCCGCTATGAAGAGGACAGGGACAGACGCGGCTCACGGCAGAGTATTGCAGACGCCGAAGCAAGGAAAGCCGCGGAACGGGACAGACGTGCAGCTGATGCTCAGAAGTATAAATCTGCAGTTGCCGCCGGAATAGAGCCATCCATTGCCTCAGGTCGGCGAAGTCGTAGTCCGTCACGGGTGTCACATCGAAGTCATGATCACAAAGAGCATCGAAACCATAGCCATAGCCCTGCAAGGAGTAAAAGGGAGCACAAGAGTAAGTCTAGAAGTCCAGTGCGGCGTGAAGGGAAAGAAAGGGAGCGGGAGCGGGACTACAAGTCACGACCTCGATCGACCAGTCCTCCAGATATCGATCGCTATGTACCTGGTGCTGGCAAAGCCAAGCCTTCGAAAGATGCGGACCGGGATCGTGAGAAGGATCGCGATAGGGATCGATACCACGATCGTGAGCGGGATAGAAGCCGAGACAGGAACCGGGATTACAACCGACGCGACAGAGATCGAGATAGGGATCGAGATAGGGATGGGAACAGGGATCGGGCTAGGGATAGGGAGGATCGCCATCGGGACAGAGACAGAGAAAGGACACGCGACCGCGACCGCGACCGCGAGTATACCAGGGATCAGCGGGGTGAGAAGAGCAAAGACTGGGTAGAGATTGACAGGTACATGCCCGGCGGTGGTAGTAGAAGTGGGAGGGATAATGACAAAGACAGGGACCGCGACAGAGACCGCCGACGAGAGCGAAGTACAAGCAGGAGGAGGGATTCCAGGAGATACGACTGAGACGGCTATTCCTTGCATTAGTTTCAAACCGGTCGGCTTGAGGGTACCAAGCATGGAAACTTGGCTTCCAAGCTGAGTTAAAGCAGTTGGGAATTTGGATGGCTGTAGGGAAACATGCTTGGGCATATTCGGTGGGCGTTTGGCAAGGCCGACTACTTGGCAGGTCGTTTCGAGGCCTGTCGTGTCAATCTTCCCTTTGTGAAGATACCCTAAATAAACTGTATGAGTAGGATGAGTGAGGTGTGTATGAATAATTGATTTGCTGTACAATTCATTCTATATGAGTGCTCTTCGAGCATTGTTTACCTCTGCTCCTCTCGGTACATAATGCTATGCGAGTCGTATCTGTATGACGCTATCACTTGAGCACGATGGATAGCCAAATTCAACGCCTCTACTTCCAGTGCTTTGGAAGCGGCTCTGATACCTCCACCTTCGCCATGCTGGCGGAAATTCTGGCAGCCCTACACTGCTGAGCGCCGGGATACGCCACCAGTGTCAAGCGACCGTCTCATGCTCTCTTATGTCCTTGGGTCTACAGTCTCCTATCATCACACATCATTCCCAATCCGCCTCCCTCATCCCATTCCCCAACCACTTCATCCCCGGCCAAACCCTCGCCACAATCTTCCCCTGCACCAACGCCAACGGCAACGGCCCAAACATCCTGCTATCCCTACTCGCCGGCATATTATCCCCTACGACCCAACAATGCCCCTCCGGCACCCTCAGCACCTCCCCCCTCCCGACCCCGGGCGTCCCCGCGAGCACAAAGTCCCCGGGCATGCCCACCACGCGCTTGATGATGGGCACCGGCCCGCGCTGGTTCTTGACCGGGTGGTCGAAGCCGATGACGTCGCCGACGTGGATGTCCCGGCCCCGGCGGTGGTGTTTGGAGATGAGGACGAGGTCGTGGGAGATGTTTAGGGTGGGCAGCATGGAGGCGCCGGCGGTCATGGAGAGGGAGTAGCCGTAGGTGAAGAAGAGGTGGAGGAAGAGGAAGGCTTGGGTGGTGCGGAGGAGGTATTGCCAGGGGGTTATGCGGGTGGGTGTGTTGTCGAGGGTGATTCTCCAGCGGGAGGGTCGGGAGTCCGCTAGGGTGCGCTTTGGTGAGGCGGCGGGGGAATGGATTGGAGGGTGTTGGGAGACATGGCGGAGGGGGAGGCGGAGGGAGCGAAGAAGGTGCGGTGTCATCGATTGGGCTTCAGACGCATGTTGTGTGCTGGTTGTTCGCGAAGGAAGCTGGGCGTGAGGTTGTCATGTTTCAAGTGAGGTTGAGCCTAGGGTATAAATTACGCGAGTTGCTCGGTAAGAACTGCTTCGTTTTTACTTTAGTTTCCTGGAGCAATCATTTCAGGAGTTCTCTCCGCCATCAGCACCTCGAGCCTGGCGTCAAAGATCCAATCAGTGAATAGCACCTTCTCCAAGCGAATTGTAAGTGAGATCTTCAAGAAAATATTACGCAAATAGCCTGTGGCTATGTTATAGGCTTGGTATTATCCGTGATTCTTTCTCGTAAAGATATTTCGTAGCCTCTCAATCATAGTGTGCAGCTGCTGTAATCTCCGTGTTAGCGTTAAATTCATCCTGCAGCTGCAAGATCCTTGGTTGTAGTAGGATGGCTATGAGCTTTCCCGCTTCCGTGTCCATACGATCTTCTCGCTCACACTTTAAAGTTATCTGTATGTTACCACTACGGCAGCAGCAAGATGGAGACAGTGGACGATCCTGTAGATGGATTAGTGTCAAGCAGGCCGAAAAATCTCGTTCTGCCACAGTCATGTCAACACACGGGGAAATTCAGAACCTGTTTGAACCTGGCGGGGGTAGGTGGCTCGTTTGAAAGCTTCGATAGTGTTATTCCTGCACAGGGTTTTGGGCGCCTGAAGTCAGACTTCTCCACTGGAAGCTCATCCCAAAGTCTCGCCTCTCATTCGAAGACACTCTCAACATGAGGCTGATGAGAGGGATCTGGATCAGACGGCCCGCGCCGACCAGGCGCCAAGGGACCACCCGCAAGCCACGATGCAGGTCCTTGAAATTTGACAAATCGGATCTCAACCGGATGAGTTCCGTTTATTGCAAGGACAAGTCTGATTTCAAGCAATAATAGTGCTGTATGTGGATCTCGAGCAGGCTTAGTTAAGGTAGACGCCCTTGAAGAATTGGCGCTAAACGTCCGGAACGTCCTTGAGGTGGCCTGCTAACCTGCTCACCAGCTAGCGATAGCAGACGCAGCTAACGGATTTACACAATATCCCAGCTCCTGAGCTTCATGTCCAGACGTAACGGCTTGGAAAAGCTCGAACCGAACTTGCTAGTTATGCAGGGTCTGGCGTACACGCCCCGGTACTTTTGTTCAGATTCCATTATTGGCTCTCGAACCGTTAAGAAGTTCGATCGGCGGAGACGTCCGTTCTTGACAACTACCCAGTCCTGCTTCTTACGATCGAGAATCACTAAGGCGGTTAGTGACGATCACTTTGTCCTACACTCGCTCTTGGGAGCAGACTGAAAGCAATGAGTATCCTTTCTTCGAAAGAAATAGATTGCATCATGAGAGATTCAACGTACTGGCCTTCGATTTCTTCATTTCATTGCATAGTTAAACATGATTTTCTATCACAAACCGTGAGCAATAATTTTTGGATCCTTAGAAGAGCTTATCTTAGTTTGACAGCAAGAACCTGGTTTCATGCCCAACCGTACAGTCGGCGTTCGCATAGCTAACCCTCCAAGCCATTTCTTCCGCAACAGCCTTCAACTTAGCCTGCTCCAGTCTTCGAGCCAAACCTCTTTCCTATGGCTAAGCAGCAGTAATGCTGAGTTTTGTCGTTTCCCTCTTGGCACAGGCGTTGTATTGTATTTCTCGTCCAGTCCTAACGCCTCACCTTTTTCGAAGGATTTGAAGGATCCAGACGGCACTTGCGCTGCAGCTGCGTAAACCGATATTGTGACACAGGTATGCACTACATGCACGCAGAGTTTGCTCTGGGGCGACCATCAGACTTGGCAGTCTCCGCGCTTTCAGCCTCTCCCTGCAGGTAGCTGCAGATTCTCGTATACGGCAAAATTCTGTATGGAGAGCATCAGCAGTTGCGCGTCTCAAGCAGGCTCTATCCCAACAGATTTGCATCTGTCAAGGGGCCAGACCTTTACGTTCTTGGCCTGCCGGTGCAGTTTCCACCTATTGAGCAAGTAGATCCATAGGTGTGTCCACCAAGTTGTCGTGTATACATTCACTCAAGACACAAAGCGCCTAGGCAATCCTTCGCTCCATGCGTAAGCTGCACCCAGAATGATGTTTCCCGTCTCCCCAAAGTCCAGGAGATGCAGATTCCAGTGTCACGCGTAGGATGCGGATATGCTTCCCGTGATCACACTCCAAGGGTTCCCTTCATTCAAAGGATCGTCTATATAGGGTACCTTCCTCGACGCAGATGGGTTCTTGACTTCAGTCGTCTTCCGCGCCTCAAGATGCCAGTGACATCTAGCGCTTCTCCTGAGGATTGTAAGTTCGGCTTCCCACCTGCAAAGTCCTATACTGACTCCGTCCAGCCCACATCATGCTTCTCAAGCAGTCTCTTGTCTGGGGCTTGCTCTCCTCTCTGGTCTCTCTCTCCCTAGCTTCACCGATGCCCAGCACTGTCGATGGCAATCTTGTCGGCATCGAGGCGCCTTCCGACATGGTCAAGCGTGTCTTCGGCACCGACAGCTTTGATGAATTCCTCGGAATGGAGATGACCAAGCGCGCCGAAGCCCCCGCGCACCTCTTCAAGCGCGCCACAAGCCCTGTCCTCCAAACCGACTGCAACCAAAACCAGCCCTTCATCGCCGACGCCCAACAAGCCATCAACCAGCTACGTGGCATCCCGGCTGGAACCCAATGCGGCAACAACAGACCCGGCAAATGCGTCTGCATGCAGAAGGCTAACAACGTCTGTGTGGGCATCTGCGGCCCAACCAACTTCAACATGGCTTGCTCAAGGATGGTCCCGTACTTCCAGGGCATCTTGGATTCTTGCAAGAGGCCTTGCCAGTATTGCATTGGGAACTGCTGGACTGAGTACAAGATCAAGGGTTACCAAGGACTGAACGAGAACATTGCCAACTATGTCTTCATTGACTACTACAATGGCTAAGGAACTAACTCTGTTGGACATACAGACGCGACGGCGGCTTCAGCTGGCAACGGATCGTGGAAACATGAGTGGAGATTACTTAGCGCGTCAATGGATCACGCTCTTTGCCTCAGGAGACGCTTTGGCGGAAGAGACGGTAGAACTAATTGGAATCACTCAAGGGCAACGATAGAACAGTATCATTCATGTGGAAGCGTTACCTGCCAACACATGAACATCTCTTAGTGCAGTTAGCCCCATGTACCGAAAAAAAAATTCTCAGAAGTTCTTCTTTCCAAGCGCAGACTGCTGCTGCTATCGTCGTTGATCGTCTGCTTCAAACTCACCTTGCACTTTGTCGTTCCAATTGTCAGCTGAGCGTTTCGAGCATCGACTATCCTGCCCACATGCTTTCCTTTGATCTCCGGTTCCAACCGTCAAGCACACAGCAACGTTGATCTCACATCATGTAACATGTTACCACCGCTTGTACCAGTGTCGTAGTAGTTGATTTACGGAGTGCTCCGGACCCATGTGATCTGCTTTGAAGTTATTGATCTTCTGACATGTTCTGGTGCATACAAGTTGATGTTGTGAACAGCATACTGCTCAACATTTTGCCACCTTCTGTTCAACCTTTGTGCCACACATTGTGTGAGACGAGAAGAGTTGTCCCGTAGCTTCAAATTGAAACGTTGTGAATCCCAATGGTGATCGAATAACGCTATGACAGCTCAGCAACTAGGCTTCAGGACTTTATGCAGTGCCATGTGCCCTCAAATACAGACCCCTCTTTGTACAACAACAGCTGCTTTGCTTATGAGACTCATGTTGATCTCATCAACAAGTCCCCCGGTGAGAGCTTGGGCAATGTAAACAAGCAGCATTGAACAGAAATGGGCAGCTAAGATCGTTGTATATATAGATGGTCTTCATAACCTACCTTGTGAACTCGACCACTTCAACTGCTAAACTTTCTTTCACTTCGTATACATTCTCATACATTTGAAAAGCGTACCATTCGCCAAGTCAGCCATGTCCGGAGCCCCGCCTGAAGGTCCCTTCTGGATCCAACATAGCACGCTCAAGAACGAAACCTACGATGCTTCCAACCCGAAGGACTTCTACAGCCACGTCCTCCTTGAAGTTGCCTACAACACCTCCTACGATGAAGCCTACTACGTCCGAGACATCAACCTCCCTGACCATCCTCGTGGAGGAAAACAGATCTTCAACCACAACACCTCCACCGCATACGGCCGGTACGAGAACATGACCGTGATGACTGGACCCAGTGCCCGATCCATCCGCACTGTAGAGCAACTCCGCAGCTACATCGGCCGCAGCGACTTGAACCGCATGTGCGGCCACGACAAGGTAACCTTCATCCCCGTCCGGATGCCCTCCGTCGACGAAAAGTTCCTCTGGGTGGACCTCACTTTCCCCCTTCGCGGAATCTACTTACCTCGTGTGCACATCGCCCACCCCAAGTCCCAGGACTGGTGCATCTTCTCCCGCGTAGAGCTGCGCCTCCGCCCAGCGGAACTCAAAGCCTACACCAAAACCCGCGACGAGATGACGAAGAAAGACTTTCAGATCCTGCAAGACGCCATCCGTACGGCCGAGCAATTCGGGGCCTGGGGCGGGCAGTTCCTCTTCCACCAGGCCAAGCCTGTCCCCGAGCCCGACCTACCAGACAGCTACGCGCTCGAGCTCGGCAAGAGCGGGCGCATCGCCGCCGAGTTTCGCGAGGAAACGTACCGCATCGAGCAAAACAAGACCCTTGGGTGGAGTTTCCAGTCCGACTGGACCGCGCGGTTCGACATCTTCCGACTGCTGCGGGTCCTCCTCCTGCCGGAACACCTGCTCAAAGACGAGTACAAAAACCCGTACGACGCCATCACGCTGTTCAACAGAGATGATATTAAAGTCGACATGACCAACGTGCCGAACCGGGACATGGCCAACTCCAAAATCGGGTTCGACATCACCCACCTCATCAAAGAGGAGTGGGGCATCGCGGTTGAATACAAAGTCACCCCTTGCGATCCAAACTTTGTCCTCAACCTACTTCAGAGCATCGCTCAGATCGGGTTGAACATGATACCCATGATAGGCCCATTGGTGGCGTTCGGCGAGCAGATGATCTACGATGCGATCACGGACCCGGAATCTTTTACGACGACGCAAGGGTTGGTGGGGAAGTTGGATAAGGTTGTCGCGGCGGTGGTGGGGACGGGGGTGAATACGAGGGACTTTTTGAAGGAGATCAAGCCGGTGAAGTTGGCCGTTGAGGGGGACGAGGGGAGGAAGCCTGTGTTTGTTGGTGGGGATGGCGAGGGACAGGGTGTTGGAGGCGACGAGAAGAAGGATGACACTGCTGGTGAAGAGCCTCAGGTTGATCCCGTCATCTTTGACCCGGAGCCACAGATCAAGCTCCTGGAACTCACTGAGTATCCTGAGGTTACCGCGATTCAAGCGAACTAAGGTTTGTGTGAGTGAGGAGTTTCAGATACGATAACGGCCTTTGGTGGATTCTTTGGTTCTCTCCGGTGCCCGTTTCCCTACAACTTACGATCAACTTACAATGATAGCAGTTGAATTCCGAAAAAATTTAGTTGAAGGTGGAACGTGAATACGTGTCGAAGCTATTGAATGCTACACAACAGCGGGCGGGGTTGAGGTAACGTGACTTGTAAAGGGGTTCCGCTCACTTCAGGACGATGGCATACTTATTGTCCACATATTATGCACTCCATGCTTCTAACGTGGAAGGCTTGTTGAATTGGGTTTTTGTAAATTTCTCCGCGATGTGTCGTATGTTAGAGTATCCCAGTAGCTGTTTGTAGTTGATGACACCGTTCAAGAGTAATTTTGATTGCGGGGAAATATAATCTGACATGGCGTAAACATAAATACCATCACCAACTGCCAAGGACTCATTCAAACTTCAACTCCTGATCTGATTGTTTGCTGAGCATAATGACCTCTCAACCACCCTACAAAGTCTCCATAATCGGCTACGGCCTCTCCGCCAAAATCTTCCACCTCCCCTTCATCCTCGCCCTCCCCCAGGCCTACACCCTCCACTCCATCGTCCAACGCCCCCCCTCCTCCACCGGCACCTCCACCTCCCTCGCCAAGAATGACTACCCGCACATCAAGCATTTCAGCACTAGCGAGGAGATGGTGGAGGATGAAGAGGTTGATCTGGTGATTGTGACGACGCCGCCGGAGAGTCATGCATATCTGGTGAAGTTGGCGTTGGGGAAGGGGAAGAATGTTGTGTTGGAGAAGCCGGCGGTTGCGACTAGTGGGGAAATGGAGGAGTTGATGGAGGTTGCGAAGAAGTCTGGGAAATTGTTTACGGTTTATCACAGTAGGTACACTGTTATATTCAATGCGAAGATCACGTGGTCACATAAGCAGTTTGGTGAACACAGGAGAAGCAATTAGCTTTCCTGACACGGCAGACCCTTGAATAGTGTTTCCCACCCCTGCTAACACCAAACAGACCGCCGCTGGGACTCTGACTTCCTCACCGTCCAAGAGCTCATCCTCTCCAACAAATTCGGCCGCCTCTCCGAATTCGAAACCCACTTCGACCGCCACCGCCCGCACCTCCCCCCCAACCCCACCTGGAAGAACTTTGACCTTCCCGGCGGCGGCGGGATCTTCGATCTCGGCACCCACCTGCTAGACCAAGTGCTCGTGCTGTTCGGGCTGCCTCAGAGGGTGATGGGGATTGTG
The DNA here is from genome assembly GCA_022813185.1 of Floridaphiala radiotolerans. NCBI lineage: Eukaryota > Fungi > Ascomycota > Dothideomycetes > Floridaphiala > Floridaphiala radiotolerans. The sequence goes on along the minus strand of JAKLMZ010000034.1, from coordinate 191,362 downwards.
GATTACCAGCGGGAGGGCCAGACGGGCCAGGCGGGGGATAGCTTTACGGCGTTGTTGTGGTATGAGAGTAAGTTGTTGGTGACGGCGAAGGCGGCGGTTGTAAGTCCGGAGGAGAGACAGTTGAGGTATTGGATTCGGGGGGAGAAGGGGAGTTATAAGAAGGTAAGCAGCCACGCGTGGCAAAGTAGTGAGGAGGATGCTGGCCGGAGTAGTTGCTGATCCAGGTATAGTTTGGTCTTGATCCTCAGGAGGACCAGCTAAAGCAGGGTGTCATGCCCGGACAAGACGGCTACGGGATTGAATCAGAGTCCTCTCATGGTAAGTATAATCCGTCGAGCTTCGGCCTGTACTAACACTCCAAGGTACTCTTACTACCATACAGAACGACCAGCCTAAAGCTGAAACCTATCCCACCGTCCCTCCGGCTACTTATACCGAGTACTACAAGATCCTGGCCAAAGCCCTAGCCGGAGAAGTCGAAGTGCCCGTGAAACCAGAGGAGGTCCGTGATCTCGCCAGACTGATCGAGTTGGCAAAGGATTCCTGGGTTCAGAAGAAGTGGATGGATCTATAGCCGGTGATGGCGTAGAACAGTCGTATGCTGCTTACAACTGTTCCCCAACCCTGCTCTGTCCCGTATGCTTAGAGATTCGGCAGTCCAACCCTTCGGCCCTATATTCCAGACTGCTTCTTGTGGTTCGCTTAACTTTGACTCCTTGTTCATTGCGCCGCCGTCATCTTCATGCCACGATTTCTAAGTCCCTTCATCTCGGCAACCTCCCCGCCCCCACCCCCCTCCTTACACCACTCGCCCCCTCCACACCCGTCACCCCTGTAACGCCTTCTCCATTCTTCTCAGGCCCCTTCCTAAACAACTCCTCCAACCCTAAATCCCTCCAAACCGGCTCCCTCTGCTTCTGCGTCGCCCTCTGGATGCCAAACGCCGCGTGCTGATCGGGAACAACGTCGTCCTCGTCCTCGGGATTGATGGGCTGGTGGTGGCGCGGGACGAAGATGTCCTCTGCGGGGAGCTTTGTCTTGTTGAAGTCTTCGAAGAGGTCGGCGTGGCGGGGGGTATGGGTGTGGAGGTAGGTGTAGGAGGAGTCTCTGGACTGAGGGGGAGGGTGAGGGTTAGTAGGGTGCGGAGAGGAGGTCGGAAAAAGGGCGGAAGGGTTTACCATTTCGGCTTCCAAGAGAGTTTTTCCAGGCTCGTTTGTACTGTTTGAATATTGCGATTGTGGTTGCTCAACCGTCGGTGATGCACTGCTTACACCCGTCGTCCACCCCGTGCACGTCCCCTCACTGCCAAGCCCTCGCCTACCACACCCTATCAAGTCTAGCCTCCCGCGACCACCCACATCGAAATTCCACCTCACCGATCCAGAAAGTTGTGACATTTCGCGACAACGACTATCCACTGACACCCACCCCTTGCGGCTACGACTTACCGAACGCTTTTCAAGCTGTGAGCATCGGAGACTTAGGATCTGAAGGATCGAGGTGCTGATACGGTTGGAGCAGAAACAACGACACAAGTCAACGACCGCAATCATGTCTCACGAGTCGGTTTGGTACTCTCGTCCTAGGACTTACGGCAAGGGCAGCAGGTCTTGGTAGGTTTACCATCCCCATTCTTTCACGAATGCGAATCGCAAATATGAGGTCGGGAAGGAGCATTGCCGGAATCAGACGTTGGGAGAGGACCTTGATGAACCGCGGCGATGGAACTTAAAACCTGGATGCAGAGGACTTTGCTAACCCTCTGCTTCACAGCCGCGTCTGCACCCACAACGCCGGTCTGATCCGCAAGTACGGTCTCAACATCTGCCGTCAGTGCTTCAGAGAGAAGTCAACCGATATCGGCTTCACCAAGGTACGGAGAAAATTGCATGGTGGTAGTAGTACGGATGGCGGGCTAACGTGGTGGGCAGCACCGATAAATGCGCAATCAGTGGAGGGAAGGAAGTTGAGGGGATGGTTTTGGGATGAATGGATGGCAGTTGCTGGTGGTTGGCGGGGTGGACATGGCATGAAATGCATGGAGTTAAAAGAGCTCTTCAATGACATTCCCGGATTCAGTACATCACGAATGGAAAACGTCTATTCTACAACGAAGAACCTCGAAGGGCTCTGCTGATCGCGTGCTCATATGCTACAAAGTTTGTGTACAATCTTCCGGAGAATCGAACCCCCGAACGTCTAGGAGTAGGTTCTTGCTGGGTTCGTAAACCCCCCCGATCAGGCAAACGCCGCCCATCCAGCGAACAACAACGCTAGGTTCCTCTCATCCGTCGCCTGCTGAATCAACTCATTCACAGTCGCCGCCGTGCTAAGTGTCTTACTCAACTTCTTCTGCACGACACTAAGCGCCCTCTCCGCCTCCCCCGTCTCATCATCACTCCTCTTACTCGCCTCGTCCCCAGCGGTCTCCCCCGTAACACCCCCTTCCCCTCCCTCTTGCGCTTCCGCCTCCTGCATCCTTTTCGCTTTCAATGGTGACAACGTCCAGCTGTACAGAGGATCATAGCGTAGCACGTTGAGCAGCGTCATGATACTGTCTATATCCTCGCGTAGAGCGTCCATTGTGAACTCACAGCAGCGGCGGAAGACGCCTTCCGTTTTGGTGATGCCCATGCCGTCGACGATGTCCCTTGTGAGTCGGAAAGGTACAACCTCCGGTACAGGGAGCACGCGGCCGGCTTCGAAGGCTACGCCGAGGTCGATGTGCACGGCTTCGCCTGTCTTCTCGTCGAGGAGGATGTTGTGCGTATGCCTGTCGCCGAGACCGAGAATGTGGCCTAGGATGCTGATAGCCGCGGTACTGCGTGTGTATGCAAGGCGCCTCTCAAACCACTCATCTGGATCGGTAAAGCGCTCGAGAAAGAAGTACTTCAAGACCGGTTGGAATTTATCCGTTACCTGACGGTACGCTTTGATCCTGTACTCAGTGCCATGACCTTGTGCGTTCTCGACGATCTTCCGTGCAGCCATGTACTTCATGTCCTTCGGGTGGTAGAGCTGATGGGCGGGCATAATGAAGTCGTGCAGTGGTAAGGTGTTCTGGACAAACTCCATGATACCAGTGCGCTCGCTGAGTGGCACGACCTTATACGTTCGGATTTGGAGCTTACGTTGACGCGTTTCACGGTGATTTTTGAGGAGTTCGCTGACTTGACCGAAGACTTGCTCCATAATGGCATCTTGCCGGAGATCATCGTTGCCGCCCTTGAAGAGTTGCTTGTATTGCTCGCCGTCGCTTGTGATTGCCGTCACGATCTTCGGTTGGCTGAGGCCACCGGCTATTGTCAGGGTAGATTTGAACTTAACGATCCGTGGGACGTCGCTGTAATCGCAGCTGTCTCTCAAGGGTATCGTCATGGTCGGTGGAGGAACCTTCAACTCTGGTATCTGCTGCATCACTCTGGCGGCCATAGGCACCTTCTTCAGTTCTAGCTTCAGCCCTGGCTTATACTTGTCGTCCCGGAACCGGGCCAGGTCATGGTACATGACATTCGAGTTGTGCGTATTGACCCAGGTTCGCCTAACCTTCAGATCGCTCTTCAGTCGCTCACCGATTTTCTTCGCGGCTGCATTGCGGGAGATTGCGGCCTCATCTTTCCCAGCAGACGATCGTGCGCTGGTGTAGATGTGATCCATGCCATGGAATGGATGATCAACGCAGATCCTCAAGACCAGAGCATTCAGTAGGAGCTGAAATTCCGTCTCAAAGTCTTGCAGTCTCGATGTCATCTGGGTCATTAGCTGGGCAAACTTGCGACTTGGCACTTGACGGAGGTGTTTCCTGACTGAGTCATTTGCAACGTCAACCTCAGCATTGTCAAGCCAGAGGGCGAAGAAACGGAGAACATCGTCGTTGAACTCATCGCTTGCTTGTAGAGTAAGTAAGTAGTTTTCGAGACACCCACACAAAAACGATTCACGCTCATTGTGAAGTCGTTGAAACTCAGCGTCGTCCATTTCGAAGCGGAGCCTGGCGCGGTCGCGGTTGATGCTGAGAGTTCTCTTTTCGGTGGAACTTCCGGACTCCTTCAACATCTGGTCAAGTTCATCCAACTCGTCCTTCTGTCGATCACGCAGCTTCGTAATCCGTTTATAGTCCTCCAGACTATCGGGGTTCTGTAATTGCTTGTCGCAGAACAGGGCAAACTCATGGTATACCTTACCGGCTTCATCACCTTTGACATTGAGCTTGAGCTCCCTGACGGCAGGCGCAAGATAGTTCTGAAGGATCGCATCCGGCTTCTCAAGACGGGCTTCTGAGATTTGGTGACCCTGTACTCATCAGCAAAGTAATTGCAACTGTAAAGGCGGGAGAGGCGTACTAGCTTGGCAAGCAGCCCAGCTTTGCCTACAGATATGGACTGCTTATTCCAATCATGGCCCTTGGAAAGCTCCCGCAGAAGGCGGATGGAAATGGTCTTCTCGCCTTGATCCCACAGTACGTTGGCTACTTCATAGGAAACAGGGACATCTAAGTGTAAGCCCAAGTCTTTACACTGTGGCAACAGGTCGTTCATGTATGTTACAGCACTCAGAGACTCTTGGAGGCCTTCGTGCTTCCGAGCAATAGAGGACAGCTCCAACAGAGACTCGAAATGGATTGTTCTGCTGTCACGAGCGTTGACATGCATGAGCTCTTGCAAATGTGGCTGATTGCTAATGGCGCTGAGGGCGAGTTCGCGAGAGGATAGTATCTGCTTGGCATCTTCGAAGCTAGATGCTTGTCAGCTTACGAGACAATTCGATTGTTAGAAGGAGGAGGTTACCGGCCCAACTGCATCCACCCTTCACGGTTTTTCATGTTATTCCAGACTTCGCGTAATTGACTCAGGTCTTGGGTGGAGCCGAGCTCGTCGATTTCAGTCAGTACGGCAAGCGTACGCATTCCAGATCGTAGCAAGCGTTCATTGCTGTTTGACTGCCTCAAGGTCCGCACAACGGACGTTAGACCTTGGTTGACCAGATCACGAAGCTTGGCCCTGTCAGGAGCTTGTTGAAGGACTTGCAGAGTGCGGAAGATATGGCCATCCTCATCTAGGCCAGCTTCAGGAGCACGCACATCCCACTTCTCTAGGTGTCTAGCCGCGCGGAGTCTGCTCCCAACCATATCTTTACTAGTCCCGTGCATGTTATGGTCGGCGAGAACTGACTGAGTGACCGCATTTAGGTTGAGCAAAGTCAGTGCCTTGACTGTACCAGCTGAATCAACAGGGTTGATCTCATGCAATCTTCGGGCCTGACTGTCTATCCTAGCACCACGGAGGAGGAGGCTCTTGTAACCGTCTCCTTCAAATTCGGTTTGACTAAGAACGGTTTCAAGAGACGGAGCTTGCTGTAAACCGTAGAATGAATCAGGGTCTGGTACATTTCCGTAAATCTCCAGTAGTAGGTCATCGGGAAGCGTTGGCTGCAGCACAGAAGACCTTCTATTGCCCCGTATGGCCTGACTGGCATATATTTCAGCAAAGAGAAGCGCTGCGGCGGAATGTCCGCATTTCTGAGCTGCTCGTGAGACCTGTGCAAAATCGAGTTCAAGCCAGCGATCACGGTCCGATTTGGTGGTCTCACGTGGAAGTGGCTGAGTGCGCAAGTAAAGTATCGAGTCCAACAGGATGCGTACATGAGGTGCAGAAGTCTCGTCGAAGGTGGCGAACCAGCTCTGGTAGGCTTCGGAGACCACCTGCCGCGCCTTCTGATGTCCTTCATGTTCTTTTAAGAGAACTTCGTGCAGAAGATATGAGAAAATTCGTTCTGGAAGCCCCTTGACTCCCGATAAAATCGAAGAGAGAGCACCGAGTACCGCATCTTTGCTGGATGACATCACTAGAGCCAATGCTAGGTTTTTAACCCATTCCTGCAAAGTGCAGCGGGCGTTGGGAAGCAATGATTCTCGGAGGCTTTCTATGTGTTGTGTTGGGGGAAGATCAAGAGATGGCAGCCCTTCAGGAGAAATAGCGGCGATAAGCGAGTGCGGAACTATTTGCTCAAATGACTGAGCATCTTCGAGAGTCTCCAAAGATCCGTAGACGAGTCGAAGCGTTCTTTCGGCGTAACTGACCTCGGAGTTATCATCGCTGAGAAGTAGATCGCATATGGTCCTGATGATAGCGGTCCTAGAATCAGAGAAAGAAGTATCGTTTCCCTCTTCGTCATCCACGTGTGTGATTCTCTCAGCACTTCCATTCCGAGGTTGAAGGGGCTCTATACTGCCAGTGGAGCAATACATCCTTCCTAAAACACGCCCTGCCCAGGACGTGTATTCATTGGTGGTTTCCGGAAACTGACAGGATCGCCAAACATCAGCAGAATAGGAGATGGACTTTTCATTAGTCCCTAGGAGGTCATCTTTGGAGGAGGAGGGGACTTGAAACCCGGAGGACAGCAACGAGAAAGCTAGCCGGAGCGCCGGCCTGCTCAGAAGTTTTCTTCCACTGCGTTCATCATCGAACAGAGCTTTTAGGAGCGTTCCTTCAGCAGTGTCCACGAATGCATTGCCTTCACTTCTGATGTTGCGAGCTGCTTGAATGATATGGCGAAAGGCATCCCGGGAAGCCTCATCCAGTTTGTCGGGCTTGTAGTCGTCAAGATAAGCGCCAAGCCAGGAATGGAACGCCTGAGCTTTAGAGAGGGTTGCCCTGTGTTGGCTTTCTTGCGTTGTGCTGTCTTGGGATGAGCTGAGGAAAACACGCAGTGACACAAAGATCATTAGGCAGTTCCCAGCCGTGAAAGACGGCTGCTGCAACAAGTACGGTTTGGCATGCGTGAAGATGTACTGCACAACCCCAAGTGTGTCATCCGCACACTGTGCTTCTGTGATGTACGGGCGCAGTGCGTGAAGCAGCATCTCCGGAGCATATCCTGTCAATGCAGCGTCTCCGCTCATTGCTATCATGATCCGGAGCTTTCGTATGGTCGATGATGCGTGCAGCGGGCCCAACGAGGGGTCGATCCTATCGATGAGCATGCGAGCCACGATAACGGTAGTTGAAGGTGTCCAGAATCTGTCAGGATCCATGTTCGTCCTGCGGCATACCCGCTCAATGATGTCTAATAAGTACTTGGCCTTGAACGTCGGCTGCTGTTCGACAAAGACCAGAGCAGTGGAAGAGCTTATAGCTTTCATCTCCCGAAAAGCCTTGGATGCAGGATCGAAAGCGGGTCTCTTTTGGAAGGCCTTCTCAATCTGCTCATCAAGCTCAGTCGACATGAAAAGCACTCCGATGATCTGAGGGAATCTGTGCACAATAAGCTCAAAATGTGCTTCTTTTCCTAGCAAATTTCGAACACCAGCCTCACTGTTTCCGCCACCCGCCGATACTGTTTGGGACGAAGAGGGGCAGATGTCCCATGCTATTGAGTAAGCGGCAACCTTGCCAAAGACATCCGTGACGATGGTTTCAAGTGTTGACTGCAGAATACTAGCAAGTTCTCGTGCTTCCTCGATCTTTCCTCGCATCATGAGCTGACCGAAGGCCTCAGCCTTTACATCCATCAATAATAGTGGCAGGTTTTCGTATCCGAAGATGGAGTACGGAAGTTGTGACAACGGATTGGATTCCGACCAAGTGTAGATCAGTTGTGGAGCAAACAGCTTGAAAAGACATGTTGGACTTGCAAGACGCAGTGAAGCAGTGATTTCACCGATACACCTTTTGGCGTGCAATGTTGCGTCCTCAACAAGCCCTGCAGTTTCGAAGATGTGATAGACAGACCGTCTCAGTAATGTATGCCAAGCGGAGGCAAGCCTGGATAGGATGAGCAGTCGAACTGCGAGGCCTTCAAGCCAATCACTATCTTTCGGCAAGCTGTTGTATACATCGTCAAAGATCGCATCGTGGGTACTCAGAACAAACAGACCAAACATATCACTAATATGTTCGGCGATGTGGTACTTGACGACAAGTGGGCCTTGCTGGAGAGTTAAGAAAAGGCTTGTCCTTACTGAGGGAAGGGACAGTTCCTGGCCATATTCGGAATTGACTTTCAGGAGGTTGTGCAGTAGCTTGGTAAAGCCGATTTGCACGTTTGGTGAGGATACTCCAGCTCCAGTAGTTGTGCCTGCTCCCAGCACAGCCTTCGTAAACCACGCGAAAAGGTCGAGTGCGAGGTCATAGAGTTCTTCCATAGTAGTATCCACGAGTAGCGAAGTCAAGCCATTCAGGATGTCTAAGCACATGCCCATTGCAACCTCGCATCTCTCATATTGATATGACTGTAGGAAGTGCTGACCCACGGCTTCGACAAGATCCCCAGCACTTGACTGGCTAAGCTCGAGGTTGAGCGAGAGCAACTGAGCCATCAACGGTCGGCATGCGAGCAATTCCCCAGAAGGTAGCGATACCAGGTATTCGATAAACGACGTTGTCACGCTAGCCTCAGTATTATCACCGGAAGGCGTTCCTTGGCTGAATGAAGAGACCATGGCAAGGAAGGCCCTAACAGATGCTCGTAGGGTTACAACCGACATGTTTGCAGCTAGGTCGGTACGAGGATAATCAGTGCTTGGATCTTCGGCTTTATTCTGACTACGCTGCGACTCGAAATCACTGTCCACCTCCATGAGATCGTCATCGTAACCGTTGTTCGAATGCTCTTGAATTTCCCTTCGAGTGCTCAAGTTGGTGGAAAGGCTGTCCGCTATGCGCTTGAACCAGAAGAACCGGTGGTGCAGACTAGCGGAGGAATCCACCTCCGACAGATCCGGGAGGAATGATGATATTGTTGCAAGTAATGAATCGACTTTTGCCTGCTCGCAGGAACTGCTACTAAGGTAAGAGCCAACAAGTTCCAAAGTCTCGTCAAGAGCTGCTCGAAGAAGAGAAAGCCTACGGTTGTCCGACAGGCCAGCGCCATCAGCTACAAACGCCGTGACGATGCACAGCGAGTAAGCTACTTGTACAACATCGGAAGTAAGACTCTGAGTTCTCTCGTCATGCAACTCCTTCCAAAGCCTTCTGACTCTACCAAGCTCTGCTATACAATGCTCTAGTATTTGGACTTCTGTAGCCACAGTGGTTCGAGAGGTGCCAACTATCGAACTGGATGCTTTCCACAACTTTGAGATTGGCTGTTCGAGCATGTGAATGTTATCGGACGGGAAGAGCAGATACTGAGCTAGGTTTTGATATTCATGTGAGTATCGCCATGATTGTGCAATAGCACCGCCCAATGTCAAGAAAGAGGCTTGCTTCGGCGGCACATCGAGGTCCAATATGAGGCATAGCATACGCTGTATGGAACCGGGGTCGTGGTTTTGTGACATGTGGATCAGCTGATTTCGATCATTCAATTTGCCTGCCTGGCGTTAGCTTGATGTCAAGCATCATGGTTCATGTTGACGGACTAGGGTTCCATTGCCTGAGAAGCCATTGCATGGCAGCGTCTATTGACTGCGAGAAAAGTCCTGGGCTTTCTGCCGCTACAAGGGCGGCTATCGTTTCCCATAGTGACACGGCTGAGTCAGTCATCACTGCAGGGCCGTGCAAAGTGACAGAGCGCGACAGGGCCTCGATGTGGTCTGACACAGCAGAGTACTTGACCAGTCCCAATCGGAGCGCTAGGTCCGTGAAGTGGCAAGCTGCTCGGCACGTATAGGCTGAGGAAACGCTACGCAGCGCCATCTCCCATAGCGATCGCCAACTTTCAGTCAGTTCAGGCGCTGAGGCACAGGGCTGAACACAGCACCTGAGAGTGTATTAGTAGTGTTGTGCATGCGGCAGGAACTGGCACTTACCCGGCCGCAATCAGCATTGCCCAGCTCGATCCAACGCCGTCGTCTTCAGACAATAACGGGACAAGTCGATCCAGTAAATCGGCAAGCTCTGCTACCTCCATCCGTGTCTGCTGGACAATGAAAGCCACAACCTGAAGGGCTGCACCGCGTACGGAATGGGAGGGACTGCGAGCAAGTCGAAGATAGTCAAGTAAACCCGATGATATGCGCTGCTTCTTTGAAGGGGCTTCATCGTCTCTTGTAGATGCTCCATTTTGCAGCTTCTTGCACCGTTGCATATGGACTGATAGACTTGCGACCAAATATGAGATCATCCAGCAGCTTTCAAGACGTACGTTGATGCTTCTCAATCCGAAGACAGGAGCTCGCAAGTCGGTGCGTCTTGGGTCTTTGTTTTGTTGCAGAACGAGCATCAAATCATCGACCTGTAGCTGATCCTTCTCTTGCCGCCTGGAATATTCGTTGAACAGCAACTCGGTCAGGTTCTCCACGTCTGATTTGATTGATTCAGTACCTGGATCGAGCAATGCACTTGCAATATGAGGCAAGACATAGACTAAGCACACAAGCATCTCTTCTCGAGGGGCATTTTTGATGTTCCAGTTATGCATAATAGGTGGGAATAGTTCTGAAGCCAACTGTCTTGTTATCAGTGCCGAGTCCAGCCAGGTCTGGGACAGAACCGATGATACGGCGGCAAATGCATCCTGTTGAGCCCTTGAGGCAGCTCCGGTTGTACCCAAATATGCTATAAGACCGGAAACGACAGGATACGCTTTATCTGCCAATGGAGCATTTGGCGCAGCGACCAGCAACCTTAGACATCGGACAAGGTCATCTACCACAGCATTTGGTAATTTCTGTTTCGATCGCGATCGTAGTTCACGGGTTGCTGATCTCGAGGTCGCGCTGAAGGAAGTGTGGATGCTTCGAACGGCAGAGTTACCGTTCGGAGGAAAGCTGTCGGGAACAACTTCGTCATCATCATCGTCCTGAGGAGTGACGTACTCCAAGCAGAACTGAGCGATGGAGTTCCACAAATCCTTGGGAAGATGCTCAACGTGTGGCTGATACTGGAGGACAGCCCTTAGTATGCGGGGGTAATCGTTGCATAGAGGGCTGCAAAAGCCTTCATCTGCGACGGGGAGCAGTTGAATGATGTGCTCAATCAGGGCTTCCACCGTCTTTACCTTCTTCCCGCCGACTTTGATCTTAGTAACCCCGAGCTCAACGGCAATTCGCAGGACTGATGCTATCTCCTCGAGTCGTTTCCCTGGAAGCACCTTTGCTCTTGCACCAGACGCGAGAAGATAATTCGAGCGTTCCTTGGTAGCGAGCCCGAACAGGGTCTCATATATGGCGTGAAAAGAAGCATCTTTGATGTTCTCTACCCTTGAATTTCGGCGATTGTGGTTAAGAATGTGCTTCAAGTCAGCTAACCCCTCAGCCTGCTCTTTGAGGGTTCTTGCACCAAGGCGCTCTGAAGTTCACTCAGCATTTGGACTTGTATCTTCATAGACTTGGCCTACCTATTGCTTGGGAGACGTTGATCTCGCTCATTATGCATATTCGATGTATGAAACGCCCTGCAGACGGATATAAAGTAGTAGGGAAACGACACGCAAGAGGGGCAGAGGAACAACTTGCGAACGGTCCCCAGAAAGCATTGATGACATGAAGAAAACAATGAGAGACTTTTTACGCCCAGGAACTAATGTTTACATACAGAAAGAAAACAAGGGATCATATCTTTGAAAGTACAGTGGAAGGCTCAAGGACGAGAAGTCGTTCGGAGTCGAGAGACACACGGAGAAAGCTCGGCTACTTGTCGACGCGTCTTGCAGCCTAAAGCACAAGGCAGCTCCAGGCGCATCTCCAAAACTGTTGTTGAAGCTTCAAGCTTGGTTTTGGTGCACTCCAACACTCTTCCGTAACGGCACATTTTGTCGGACAGGCTGTGCTAGCGCGAAACAATGGATGACATTGATGGGCTACAAGGCTTGCAATCCCTTCACCAGGACCTTCTTGCTCTTGTGGAGACTCGATTGCCTGTAGTAGAAAGATTATGGGCGGAGCTTGAAGCGCAGGTCGAGCAGTTCAGGAAGTTGTTAGACAAGACAACAAAGAATGACACAAGCCGTCAGAAGCTATCTTCAGGCACGGTTCAGTCCCTATGCTCGCGTCGCTTACTGACCTTGCCTAGGCTCTCTGGATATCGACGATGTCACGTACTCGATCAACGAGGAGTTCAAGCAGCAGGCGATTGAGATAGCCGATGCTTTGGATCTGGACGAGGTGGAAGCTGCAAAGCTGTTTCTCTTGGGTCAACAGGATGCGCAGGAGTTGGACAGGAGCCCTCTCACTAGCTCCATTATACGCTTCCACAAGCGGCGCCAGTTCCTGCTCGAAAGCCTACGGCTAGCCCTGTCGCAGTCTTTAGACGATAGCATCGACGAGACCATACGCATAGCTTTTAGAAAGCTTACTGGACTGGTACTGGATATCAAGGAAGGAGAGGCTGGGCACGGCTCTCACTACTGGCGGAAATGCATCTCGGAGTTGATGGACATCGAGCAATGGCTCAATCAGATCGCGGAACGGGTGCAAACGGTCGCTGTGGTCGGTCAGGAACCCTCGGCCGAGTTCACGGAGATCATGGACTTCCAACGATCCAGTCTCATCAGGCAGCACGAGTCTCTGGGAGCGATTGCCGCTATGTTGATCAAGGGCGCATATACTACAGTTGAGGACTTCCGCTTCCTACTAACCAAGCTCAAGGCGCTTGACCGGCATGACAGCATACTTACACATTACCTACCTATCATAGGCGCGGGCATATCACACATCGCACCTCCAGATAGTCCTTCACCGTTCTCAGAAGCACGCTCGATTCATCAAGTTATCACTGCTGGCAGGGACTATGATGCTTGGACTTCTCGGAATCTCCATACAGTCACTCTGGCTTGGTGGTTGGCCGAGTACGCCGGGAGGTTCACAGACACGGACGATCATGCGGATCTTGCCAAGGAAGGCGTCGACCCTCAAGCCGAATCCGAGAAAAATTCAGGCCTCTTTGCCGAAGCTCTTAAAGACGGTGCTTTTCATTTCCTCCTCTCAATGTGCCGCAGCATGAGAGCGCATGATTGGGAAGATCCCATCAAGCAGGGTCTGTGCATGTTGCTTCTACACGAAGGCCCTGGTCTCACTGTGGATGTAACCCCACCGTCTCCCTACTTCTCATCCATGGTCATGGAGTCTCTCCAGTCTCTCTCAGAAGCCCTGATATCTAACATGCCGGATACCATACGCAAACTGAGGTCTGAGGAGTACGAGCAACGGAAACTGCTCAGTAGCCGATTGCGAGGCGGACCTATCGAAGGCGAGCTCCACATAGAGCGATTCATGGTCATCATGTCATATTCGTTCGCTGGCTTTGCCGACGCCGCTCAGTCGTTTTGGGAATCAGATAGCAACCTTTATGGCTTCTTACAATGGGCATCAAAGAGGCAAACCACACCGTGGGCAGCCGCATATTGTGAACTTTTCCGCTCGATATCGGAAACTCAAGAGTCGGCAACTTTAGCCCATCAATTTCTACTTGATGAAGGGGCTGGCGGAACTGGACGGATACGTCGATCTGCTTCCCTGAGCTGGGCGCAGCTCTTCAACGAGCTTGACTACTACGCAAATTTCGGTAGAGACAAGACCGCTGCCAAACAATCTCTGCCTGCTGCAACCCCTCCGTTTGGCAATGACCAGGTAGAGCAGGAGAGCTCCCTCATGCTGCAATGCTATCTTCGTCTGTTCGCCCATCTTTGTAAGACAAGCGACAGAGTCCGAGAATGGGTGCTGTCTCATCCGCAATACAGAGCACCAGAGCTCCTACTCTCTCTTTCTAGTAACAGCCAAGTGGAAGGTCGACTCAGGGCTTGCGCTTTCAACGTCCTAACAGCTCTCCTTGTTAACAAGGTTCCCGAAATCGGCGACGGCATGTGGACGCTGGTTGACAACTGGTTCTACGGAAAGCTCGGTCACGATATGCCCAAGATCGCATCCGCTCTACTGCAGCAGAACCCCCCTTCGGAGCAAGCAGTAATGAGCATGTTGAGCCAGACTTTTGAAGAGTCAACCGCGTTCGTGGATCTCCTGACGGCTTTGATAGCTCCGTACCACTTCTCGAAGGGCCTGAACGACACGCTTCCATTCCCTGAGAATTTGGGAACAGTGAATCATATGCCGGGGATTGATATCTACGTCGACTTTGCCGTTGGCAAAATCTTTGGAACAAGAGTACCAGAGGTTACAGAGCCTACGCAAGCACGGATCCTCAGGCTCACGTGCCTGAGTTTCATGGCAACGGCGCTGTCTACTTTCAATGAAGACCTCGTCGTCTTCGCGAACAAGTCGAAGTTGGAAGTAGACGCCGTCATGGATTGTTCCTCTTTAGCCGCGTATTGTCAATTACATCCCTTCGCCCGTGTAATGGAATGGCTGTTCAATGATAGAGTACTTGCCGCCTTGTTCACGGCATCTCATGAGAGCATTGACGACGTCAACAATGCCAGCCCGGACTCGCCTCTGATCCTCTCACTCATGCAGAGTCTGCGAGTTATGGACCTGGTCATGACACTGCAGGTGACCTATCTTGATGTGGTGAGGCCACTTATCAAAACGAAGTCGTCCAACAGAAGCAGCAGTGTGAGAGACTCAGCGATAGCTTCCTTCGAGGATGCGGTTCTCAACAACTTGCAGCTCATTGTTGACCTCGGTCTGTATTGTGGAACGGGGCACCAGGATCTTACTATTACTGCGTTGCGGCTCCTATCGAAGTTATCGTCGGCAAGGAAGCTGACAATCGCATCCAGTGGGTTTTCGCACCGCTCTGAGCAAAACAAAGTGATCGGAATCCTTCAGAAAGACAATGAGTCTGAACGGATTGCAAGATCGTTAACCGCCGCTATGGCCTTCGACTTCAGAGAGCTCGAAGCCGGCACCATGTCCCCGGGATATACAATCAAAGAGGGTATTCTCAGCTTCCTTGAGAGCTGCATCGACGCAGCCCCAAACCGCCCAACTGTTGGCCACCTCCTTCTGGGATTCTCCTGCGAAGGCAGCACGGTTGGTGTAGTCGAGGGAAGCCCTTTTGCTATGGGCACATCCCTTTTCCACGCGATCATGCAGCTTTCATGTGAAGTTCCAGAGTCTGATGGACCCAACATCGTGCCATGGCTTATCTCAATCCGCCGCCAGTGCACGGCAATCCTCCAGAAGCTGTGGAAGTCGTCGTTGACATCGTCCATAGTCATTGGCGAACTGCGGCTGGCCAGTTACCTTACTGCGCAGGCTCTCAATCAGATGATTGTCAATAGTGACACACTTTGGGACGGCAAGGTTGTTCAAGATCCCGACCTTATCTACCATGACTCTGCCATTGCATTGCGGCATTTCCTGGACCAGAGAGCCGCTTACCTGGAGTACGTGGCAGCCGATCTGCATACAGACGTTCAAGCTGGTCTCCCTACCCACAAGGCGCGAACCCAGTCAAGTATACTCGGGTTGACGGTACTGCCCACCGGAGAGGAAGTGCCCACTGCCTCCATCTTCGATCTGTTCGACTTTGTGGAGCTCGATGTTCAAGGTCCAATAGACCTCCCTCCAATGCGTTATCTGACAGGCATGAATTACGCCGTCTGTTTACAAAGTGACGGCGACGGACGTCCCACATATCTACTTAACGCGGTCACCGAGCTGATCCTGCTGAAACAGAAAGAGCTCGGGAAAGCTGGACATCTCGTCACGCAGCCTGATGTAGATCAATTTGACAAGGAGATGGAGATCACGATCAGCATCCTTCACGGTCGGAACCAATACTCCCAAATCGCCAGATCGCAGGACCAAACGCTGCGAGCGTGGAGTAGGTTGATGGTGGTCACGCTCCGTAGCTGCGTGTTTGAGCCCAATGTGAAGAGTGCCTTTATTCTTCAGGCGCTCCAAGTCATTCTCCCCAAAATAGCCAAAGCGTACTCGGACAATGCGTTCGCTGCGATTGAATTGGCTGGTTTGGGCAGGTTGCTATTGCAATCGATTGACTTCAAGGCCTCGGCATCTGAGAAGGTGAAGACAGGTGATTTCTCTAATGACAAGCTCTTTCAACTATTCCAGGTCGCCTTGGATGGCATACACTCGCCTGTGGCGAACTCTGAGCTGCGGGAGATATGCTACCAAATCTGTTACACATACCTCAAGGCAGCGGCAACGCTCACGGGTAGCGGCTCCACGCATAAGCAATACATTCTACGGGCGATTCGATCTGGTGGTAACCGCCTGACGGATACTCTATGCGATGATGCATATGCTGGAATAGGCACGTGCAGAACCTCTGCACTTGTTCTTCTGGACTCTGTCGTTTCCTTGATGAACAAAGAGCATTCCAAGTACCTGATGGACGGTTTTGTACGCTTGAATTTCATCAACATACTTGTTGATGGTATCAGGGCTATCCCGCACGAGCTGAGAGCGACACTTGCTTCCGGTAAGTACAACAGGAACGGAAGTCCTCACGGTCGCTAACCCGTCAAAGACATCCCACTTCTTCTCTCATACTACGAGTCCAGTCTGTCGTTGCTGCTGCGCATCTCACAGACAAGGATGGGAGCAACGCACGTGTTTAACGCAGGACTGTTTGACTCCGTGAGGGCTTCGTACCTCTTTTCTGCAGACCCGGACATCGGGCTAGGTAGGTGTCTCCACCACTTGCCTTAGCCAAGCTGTACTAATTCCTCCAGAAATGGACAACACCAAAGCCCTGAAGAAGTTCTTTGAATTGATGCTCGCGGTCATCCGCATAATCAATGCCGTTGTCCTGAGCAGAGGGACAGACAACCAGCAGACGACAGCGCAAGCACGTCAGTTCCTAAAGGAGAGCCGACCTTCTATCGTTGGAGTCTTCAAGCGGCACGCCAAAATCGCCGGCATTTCACTTGACAAGACCATCGATCTGTCTGATTTGGTAGACAACTTCGCTCTGTTGATAACAGCTACCAAGTTCATGGACGTAAGTGTACTTTCGAGTTCATCGATCGGACGCCGCTAACCCACTTCGTCTAGTTTGAGGATGAACACGCTTCGAAATCGTCTGCTGGACGCTATTATTCTTGAGCATCGCATAGCTTCTTAGGCGCTCGTACCGAATCTTGGTTTGGATAAAAGTGTATACGCTCTACATGCCCATAGATACCACCTGATGCAAGTAATATGCAAGAGCAGATGTCGCTCGAATCTTGTGAGTCCGCAAGACGGGCGCCAATACATGTGATACGATTGTGTCCCAAACTCCATCAAATGCTACTGTATAGTACCGTACAACTCGTTTGCCCCACCCACTCGCAACCACCATCCCGTATCCGCCCCTCAGCTCCCCATCACCATTCCCCAGCCCCCTGACACCACCCTCAAACATCCCTCCTCCTCCCCTCCCCCAACCACTCCGCCCTCCCCCCCACCTCCGCAATCTCCCCCAGCGTATCCCCCATCTTCACAACCGAGTACCGAATCATCCTGGGGTCCAGACTCAGCGTCCGCCTGACGGCGTGCTGCGTCCGCGCGGAGCTGTCGAACCGCATGATGAAGTAGTGGCCCTTGGTGTGCAGGACTTGGTGCTTGCGCGTGGGTTTCGGGAGGAGGAATTCGCCCCAGTTGGAGAGGCCGCGGACGACGCCGCCTTGGGCGAGGATTATGGAACCGGCTGTGCGGGCAATTCTGTAGGGGGAGATTAGTAGGGGGTAATGGACGAGGTTGGAGAGGGATGGGGGGTTGCGAGGAGGGAGACGGACTCTTTGATTTCGAAGATCTTGCCGGGGCGGACCTGGTGATAATTAGTAGTTGATGCGTTGCAGTGAGGGATGAAGCTTACAATGCCTATTAATTCGTACAACATCTTTGCGGTGTGGTGGAGGCTTGTCGTCGTCTTGCGCCCTGTGTCGGCAACTTTCTTGAGGTCGTCGCGAAATCTCAAGATATTAGGTAAGCAATACTGGCAAGATGCCGATTGGTCAATGACATCAGGGCAAGCTTAAGCTCTCCGCAACGTCCAGACCGAAGCTCAGCTCACATTTACGATTCCGGAAGCATTGCAGTACACCCGATCAAAGTCACGCAATGGCAGCCAGACTATCAATTGCAAGCTTTGGCCGTGCTGCCACTCGCTCACTCCCTAAGTCAACACCAACAGCCTCATTCCTCCGATGTAGCGGGGTCCAGCGCACACGACAATTTTCCATAGCATCACAACTCCGCGTCAAGAAATACACCCAAGACCACGAATGGATAGAGCTCTCCTCTGACGGAAAGCACGGTACATCCCCTCCCTCATTCCATTCCTCCCCCCCCAATCACCTCTCTAACTCCTACCTCTAGGCACAATCGGCATCTCCACCTACGCCGCCAACGCCCTCGGCGACGTCGTCTACGTCGAGCTCCCCACCGTCGACCTCGAGGTAAAATCCGGCGACGCCTTCGGCGCCGTCGAGTCGGTCAAATCCGCCTCGGACATCATGAGCCCCATCTCCGGTAAAGTAACGGAGATCAACGAGAAGCTGCAGGAGAAGCCGGCGACGATTAATAAGAGTCCGGAGGGGGATGGGTGGATTGCTAAAATACAATTGGCGGAGGGGGCGGAGGGGGAGTTGGAGGGGTTGATGAATGCGGAGGGGTATAAGGCGTTTACGGAGGAGGCGTCGTAGGGATAAGAAGGAATTGGGGCATGGGGATGGTTGATGCAATGGGGGGTGGGTGCAGGCAGGGACGCTGCAAGATACCCGGCAAATGTAAGCTAGGTCGTAGAGTTGGTCCTTTGGCGGTAGGTGAATCAGAAGCAAGGTTCCAAACACGATACAGCGAGAGAACAACAGGTATATTCTACTTTAGATCCTTTAGCTACGTGATTGGTTCAGCAAACAACATCCAAATATTGGGAGTAGGGCAATCCTTGTAGCCAGTAATCTCTGAGACTGTATGAGAAGCTAAGGCAGCCCTTAGAGAGTCATGACCCTAAATCTGGCTCTAAAAACTTGTCATCATCTGCGCAGTCACTCTGCGCGCAACTTGTTGATGTGAAGTCTCTTGTGCTGGCCCAAGCCGACTATTGCCTTAAGGCAAGAGGGTAGTAAGGTAAGTTGCTTTAACCGTCTGTACTCTGAGGCATATTCAACCACAGCCTGACCGCGCTCCAGGTGGCGCAGACTTTGTCTACACCCCGTTCGATGCACTGCCAGAAAACCTTTCTCAGCACGCTGTTTTGGATCAGTGCCGGACGGGATCTTCAGACTGTCCAAGGCACCAGCGACAACGGAGTGTGAAAGATACAGAGCTGGATCTCTCTGCCCTCATCGTTAACCGAGACCCGACGAGGGTCTACGTCTGTTGGCTCGAGTCCGGCTCCAGGCGTTCCGGCAACTGTCTATGAACCGCCGTTAAGCCTTTCAGGGTTGGTAATCCGGATCCTCGGCTTCAACTCGCCTAGCAACTCTCCGTTCGAGACGACGAAACTCCGTTTCATCACTTGCAGTAACCTGCTCTGGTGGTGTTTCAGATCGTCTCCGTTTCAGAGCTCCAGGAGGTGGAGTATCCTTTGACAGAGCGTTTGCATTCAGAATCTTTGCTTCGGCTCTAGCGAGGTAACGACAAAGTTGCTCAGTGGTGATAGTGATCTCTCGGCTGTCATCGCCAAGTTGGCTTTTGACGAGACCTTTGTTTGCGAAGTCTCGAAGTTCAAGGCGCAACCCACTATAACTGGTTGGGTTACCTTGGTCATCACGGAAAGGCTGCCGAAGACGTCAGCAAGTCGTTGGATGTAGACGGAGCCCGAACATACTTCTTCCAAAACTTCAGATACCACGCGAACTTCATCCCCGTTATCCGTATGAAACAGGTTGGTCCGCCATACAGAAAGCGTTGCTTTCCGTGCCGCCTTGCTCTTGTACTCGATATCAAAGCCGACAACAACTTGTATGTTAGTGTCTGATCCCAGGAGATAATCCTCTGCTAGCCGGTATAGATCTTTCCCCTTTTGTGAATATGCAACCTCAAAGACCACCCCCGGATACTGGGCTTCATCGTGCTCAAAAGACGCATCCGGGTCATGTTTGCATTTGGTAGTAATCCGGTCGTCATCAGCCGCAAAGTAAACGGACGTGGAACCGCTCGCTTCTATGCCCTTTGCAAACGCCGCAGCATTATCCGACCCGTTCTGAATGACCGTCAATTGCCTCAAGATATCGGCTACGATACTGCCCATGAACCTGTCATGTATAGGACCTATCATCCGAATGACAAGTTGACTACGTTCTGGGTCGTAGTCGTACCGTAGCTTGTGCTTCACGTATCCCGAGAGCACCTCGTCCTGCTCCACCTGTCTCTGTAGCTCTTCATAAGCCTCTGGTGCAAGCTGAAAGCATGCCCATGGGTTCTGTTCGACATATGTGCCCACTTCACACTCTCTAAAGCGCTTCAATACACGCTGGATCTGCCCAGAGGGCTTCTCGTCGGTCGGTGGTGGAGTCGGCGGCGGATGCACGAAGCTTGACGGCGGCGTTATCTCCTGTGCTTGCTTCCCCGGACCTCCCTTGCGCTCAGACATCGCAGTCTCCCATGCTATGAAGCGCAGTGCTTGTAGGAGCACCGCGTGTAGAATGTTTGTTTGTATCTCTGGGCGATGAGGTTGACGGAGGGATGAGTTGAAGCTAATCCGTTTAGGGACCGTACTGCACGTGACCGACCCATGGATTGGCATGCTCACTGATTCGAAAGCAGGCGCTGGAAACCATAAGAAACCGCTCGTAATACGATACCACGTATTCTTGTCGTCCCTTGTTTCATGTAGAGTCAGTCCTATTGTGGTCTTCACTTCATTGTCACTATTCGCACCTCAGTTTTCTTAGGGTATTGGTTCTAAGATAATAAACTGATAGTTTACTTTCCAAACTTCTCGGCACTTTTTAGCGAGGCTCAGTTTATACAATAGAAGTAGGATTGACAAAGCCCAAGCACATGCCTGGGAACAAGACCCGAACAGCTTTCAAGCGAGAGTTGAGCCATAAAAGGCTTCATAACTATTTGAAGTGCGAAACCGTGTAACACTGCACTGTCTCACGCCTGCAACAGTGCAGGTTCGGGTGACATTGAACGATTGGTACCCTCTCCTTTTTCGAATTGTTCCTGGGATCGTGTACCTTAACGATCAAAAACCTCAATGTGTCGATCCTAAGATAAGCATCGCAGCTAGATCTCAAGGAGCGTGACAGCAAACGAGAGTATATTTGGAAAAGGCACGGTCCTCGAACTGGCTATTGTGTTGCAACAAAGTTATGTTAGGACGCCTTTCACAATGATACAGACACTGATCCCGGTCGGCCCGTACATAGACGGACAGACATTCAAGCAACCTCGAGGTAGTCATTATCGCAAACAAATAAACAAACTATCACTTCACAGCCACAGCCCCCGCCGCCGTTTCTTGAAGAAGAACCAGAACGCCCCTCTCGTAGCTTCCGGAGGGTCGATAAATATAGACCTAGAAGCGCCTTCCGTGTTGTCGTATAGTTATACAGTCTGCCCAAAGGTAGCCTCTAGTAACGGAGCTCGAGGGTTCTTCCACCGTTTTCGCCCGTAGCTTCCGCGTACGTCGAAGCTGAGGGCAAACTTGGCAATTACGTTTATCCTAGGATGACGGTGTTGGCGCAACGAACGGGGTTGTCGTGGTAAACCCACCACCAGCTACAACGCATTGGCCCTGGTTATAGCAGTACTGGTTGGCAGCACAGCAAATGGGTCCGCAGTCCGTCTCATTCTGCGCATAGTTGCAACCCGCCCGCGATGATTGGGGTGGCTGGAATGATGTAGATGTCGTGGTTGTGGTAGGGAAGCAGGTGCTCTGGACTGAAATCCCACTGACAATGTTGATCTCAACTATGGTGGTGGCAAGGGTCTTGGTCCAAGTTGTTGTATGGAGCTGTATCGATCCGCTGCATGTTGGACCTTGCGTCGGTGCGTTAACACATTGTGCTTCGTTCTTGTCGTCGGTGATGCATTGTTGGCCTTGCGTACAACATAGCTGGCCGTACCAGCCGCAGGGATAAGCGCAAGCTTGTCTGGCTTGGAGTTTCAGCGATTCGGTATCACTGAAGGTCGCATTGACTGTGTTTTCTTCGCCAAATGCAAAAGAGCATAGCGGCAGAATCAGAAGGACTTGTAAAGCACGTCGAAGATAAGACACGGTCCGGAAGTTATAGCATAGCTTTGCGGACATTTCTTCCTAGGAAATCTTCCAGGATTTAGAATCAACGTACTAGATTGTCAAGAAAACGAACGCAGAGACGAAAAACCTGAAAAGGAACATCTGGACCAACATAGATAAAGACCTTGTACTTATGATTTCCTCTGGTGGGCTCTACAGATGCATATCCGGCCAGCTCCTCCTAATCCCTCTTGTGGCGTCTAGATTCAGAGCAAAGACGCCTTGTGCATGCTTAGCTAAGGTCGCCGGGTTCATTGCAGGTTTGTGGTCCCCCAGAAACTGGAGAGCTGAAAACTAAGACGCTGACGGTGCAGGAGGCTGCATGTGGTTGACTAAGGCGGTGGCAGAACGGCTGACTCACGGCCAATGACGCTCAATTTCAATCCCTCACAGCTTCGACAAAGCAATCTATCGTCGCGCTGAATCCCGGACAGCCACTTCAAAGCAGAACCTATGTTGCAAAAATACACGAGAGTAAGGAAACCGATACTGTCACATCATGGCGCCTTCAGAAGTGCCTGAAAATACCTCTCCAGGCGAAGAACCCACACCCTCTCAGCAGTCCCTCCAAACCGACCCCTCCACGACACCACCGAACGCAGAGACGAGCGCAACAAAGTCACACAGAAGAAACAAACAAAGCCTGTCAAATGGGCAGCCCAAGGAGGTGAAACCAACATCTGAGAACACAACGAAAGAGACTCCCAATGGCACTTCGGCAACCCCTAAACTATCAGGCGCGGAGTTGAAAAAGCAACAGAAGGCCGAGAAGGCGGCCCGACGCGAGAAAGCAAAAGCAGACAAGGGCGGTGGAGCGGCAGGAGGCAGTGGAGGTGCTCCAGCGCCGCCGACCCAGAAGGCAGAAGTAGGAAAAGACGCGCCGAGGCAGAAAGATGCAAAAGCACAACAGCATGGACAGGCACAAGGGAGTGGGAAGGGTAGACCAACGCCAGCAGGAGGCGCTTCTGGCCAACATCAGCTACCTCTAAGGCGGCGAACTTCATTCAGTGGAACAAAGGAGATTAAAGAGGAGATCAAGGAGGTGGGACTGTTTGGGCACCTATACGGACAGCCTAGGCGGCATTCGATAGAGGGAGCATCGAAAGAGGTACACCCTGCGGTGCTTGCATTGGGGTTACATATGAGCAGCTATGTCATCTGCGGAAGTACCGCAAGATGCGTAGCCATGCTACTAGCCTTCAAGAGTGTACGTCGAAATCACCTCCATACGTGCCCTTCCCACGCATACTGACGGCTTGTAGGTCATAGAAGACTATACTACACCTCCCGGTACCTCATTAGCTCGACATCTCACATCACATCACCTATCCCCTCAGATTGACTACCTCCGTTCCTGCCGACCGATTTCGATTTCCATGGGCAACAGCATAAGATGGCTTAAGGATCTGATTATCAAGATTGACCCTGATGTTCCGGAAGCGGCTGCAAAATCCTCTCTTATCCTCGCCATTGACACTTTCATCCGCGAACGCATCACTGCGGCCGACACGCTGATTGCCTCTACCGCAAGCAGCAAGATCATAGATGGGGACGTGATACTGACATACGCAAAAAGCAGTATTGTTCAGCAGACCCTTATTCAGGCTCACAAGGCCGGCACTAAATTCAGAGTCATTGTAGTAGACTCAAAACCACTTTTTGAAGGCAAGAACCTAGCACGGACACTAGCGAACCAGGGCCTCGACGTCCAATATGCGCTTATCAGTGCTGCTGCTCATGCAGTCAAAGAAGCCTCAAAAGTCTTCTTAGGTGCTCATGCAATGATGTCGAATGGTCGGCTATACTCTAGAATTGGTACCGCAGTCATCGCCATGCTCGCCAATGACCGCGCCGTCCCTGTCATTGTGTGTTGTGAGTCGCTCAAGTTCACCGAGAAGGTCGCACTGGACTCAATTGTGGGCAACGAAATCGCACCTTCCGATGAGATTGTGACCGGTGCTGGCGCGGCAATAGCCCAGCTGATCGGTAAAGAAACAAGGAGTCCAAGCATGCAGCTGCTGAAGGACTGGCGAGATACGAAGAATCTTCAGCTACTGAACATCATGTACGACGTTACACCGGCAGAGTACATCAAAATGGTCATCACAGAGTATGGCAGTCTGCCACCAAGCTCTGTACCGGTCGTGCACCGACTCAGTACCAATACTTAGGAAGCATTGGGGCTTGACGTGCACATCTCGAAGAGTACGAAGAGACATCGAGGACAGACGCCGAAGAAGGACAAAGGAGACATCTGGTACCAAGATACAGAGGCACGAAGGGACAGTGTGGTCACACTGTGATCTTACTGTCAACGCTGCAACAGATGATGAATTCACGATGAAGAACACTGGTCTTGGGCATGAGAGATGACATTTTATCTGAATATTTCCATTTTTCAATGGCAGCATCAGTGGCTATTTTCTTTCGGTAACAAGCTCCCTCGTCCTTCAGACTGAGGTTGAGCAGATTTCTGTCACTGCTGCTTTACGTTTCTTTTCGCATGGGCGATAACCAAATCTCGGGTCAGAGTAGTGTCAATCACCCCCATTCAGGGCCAAATGCATCATCTCTCATCACTTCCTGGATAGACATCCTCATTACAGTGCGATGATCAACGTCCACCGCGTCAGTCGATACCTGCTGTGCTCTATTTCCTTGTGGCGGGATGTCAAACATGCCTCAATGGATAGAGGCATGCACCGACTATACAGATGGTCTGAACACTATGATACACGGGTGGAATTCCTATTCTCACTGACGCCGCCAATGCAGGGCACATCAAGTGCCAGCTCAACAAACAGCAGTTGAGAACCTGTGCCGGACAATGACTACACCATTCATGCTTGCACCTTCAGGTCTTCAACTGCTTTAGCCAGCTCTTCCCCACCCTCCTTCTTCCCTTGCTCGAGTGTCTGCGCCAGACTCGGCACGTTTCCACCCCGCAGATACTCCTCATACTCTCCTATCCTTTCACCTCCCCGCTTCCACCGCTCCATCATCTCCTCCCTGCGTTGTTTGCACAGCTCGTTGAGTGCAGGCCAATAGTCCTTGTGGTCGTATTCAAAATCCACATCGCCGCCGTACGTCTTCAGCAGCTGAGACGGCGGAATATACCGACTCAGCGGCTCATTGAACTTCATCTTCTCCTTCGTGACCGGATCGATAAACGGCGAAATCAGCTTGAAGAACGTCGTCACATACCACGGCACTACACTCCACGTTAGCCCCTCATCCCTTACCCCATCTCCTTGCATAGCAGATACTCACGCTCCGAAATCAACGCCCTCCCCAACCTCTCCGGATAATGCCCCTGCAGGATATTCAACGTCTCCCTCCCCTGCGCAACGCTCGGATTCGTACTCCCCGTCGTTCCCTTGTAATTAATCAGCAGCGCCGTCGTCTCCTGCCCCGGCGGCATCAGATCCACCACCCTTTCTAGCATGTACACCAGATGCTGTATCTGCCTGGGCCCTTTGGCGGTATTCTGCTTCGAGGGGTTCATGTACATGCAAGGGCGGAGGTTGTTGTCGTACCCGTAGATGATGAGTTTTCCCGTTTCGTTCTCCTCGCTTATGTGCGCGGGGGTGAGGATGGTGGAGAGGCCGTATTCGCGCCGCCAGATTAGGGTGCTGAGGAGGCGTTTGGGTGCCTCCGTGGGGGACCATTTTGTGGCGCGGAGGTAGCGGAGGAGGCATTCGCGGGAGAGCCACATGCGCTCTTCGGGGGTGAGGGGGAAGGTGGGCGCGTTTTTGGCGGAGGCGGTGGGGATGGAGGTCCAGTTTGAGACGGTTGCGAGGAGGGAGGCGTATTTGGTGGATTGGTCGGGGGTTAGGGTCGCGGGGGGGAGGGGTTTGCTCGAGGGGTGGTAGGTCGGTATGGGGGTTGTTATGCGGCCTTTGGGGGCTTCGGCGCTGGCTTCTATTGTGGAGGATGTTGAGGAGGGGGCGGTTGAGGGCGCTGTGGTCGCTGTTGCGGAAGTGGTGACGGAGCCATTGAGGGCTGTGGAGTCTGTGACTTGCGAATGTGTGAGGGAAGAGGGTTCGCTGTCGATTACGGCTTCGATTGTTGGCTTTTGGACCTGTTCGGGGTTCAGTGTTGATGCCATGTTTGTAGCTTTGACAAGGGTGCTGCGAGAGGATGTTGGTAAGCTGTTGCTGTTATGCAGGACTGCAATGGGAGCAATTGGCAGCCAGGAACTTGTCAGAATTTCCAATTGCTTGTGAGAGTAAGTTTTGGATTGTGTCAGTGATTGTATGGAGTCTGCGGAAGTGATAACATAAATATTTGTATGAAAGGAACGACAAAAGTTCGCCCCCACATTAACCGTCATGCCAAGACAAGATCATCTTCAACTTCATCCCGACCAGACCGCTCTTCGCTCTGCTACGGTCTGAGACTAACGCGTAGCGACACCCTGATGGCTGAAAGCGGGATCGTACTCTTCCTGGGGCATACAGAGCATTATAGCTGAAAGAAGGACGCGTATCCAACGATGCGAGTCGGGCTCCAGACACCGTGCTAGTGCTTCTCTGCCGCTCAGTAGCCGCAACTAGGGTAAGCCAAGCCAATATCTGTTCTTTATATTCAAAGCGGTGCGCGACTAGAGGTAGTAGGCTTCTTCTTGTTTCTCCTCTCTGTGTTGGCCAATCCTACAATCACGTTGTCTGCGGTTTTGCTTGACACGTTATTTGGGGCTACTATCACCACAGGATGTACCATAACCGGGCCGAGTTGGATCTCTCTTGGTAGTAATGTCTTTTCTAGGGTCTTTCGCCCGGCGTCCTTTCTATCGCTTGTTGCTCCTCGTAGTGGGACTAGTCGTTCTTTTCAATCTGAAGAGTCTTGTCGTGGTGTCAGTACAGCAAACGGACACTTCAGCGTCCTTGCACAAAAGTGAGCTATGAAAAGAAAAGTAGTCGCACTTGCAGCTGACCAGGATAGGCGAAAATGCGGCGTCTGACCTGGATATACCATCAGGTTGTGAAAGCTACGCTTGGCGCTTTCTAACAGACATACAGGTTGTGCTGAAGATTGGCAAAGCCGAGGACACCGACAAGATTTTGGCTCATCTTGAGACTGTTACCTCATGCGTGCCGAATCTGCTCATCTTCTCTGATGCTCCTGGCCAAGTCGGGAAGCATGAGGTCATCGATGCTTTGGCTGACCTTCCGGCCTCGTACCGGGACAATGCGGACTTTGCGGCGTACGACTCCATACGAAAGTCACAAGCTGCGGCAGGTGCCCCATCTTGGGACGGCTGGAAACTTGATCGATTCAAGTGGCTGCCTATGGTGGAAAGGACCGTCAAGGAGCGCCCAAACGCATCGTGGTACATCTTCCTAGAAGCTGATACCTACGTGTTCTGGGAGAGCATGTTGCAGTTCTTGGATCAACTTCACTCGTCTGATCTTCACTACATCGGAAGTCCTATCCAAGGTACGGAAGGGAGGTTCTACGCGCATGGCGGGACGGGCGTTGTGCTTTCTGAGGCAGCAGTAAGATTGTTCATTGAGGCGCCTCCTGGAAGACACAAGCACATCCATGGTCAGAGCATCACCCGAACATTCCAGCGAATGGTGAAAGATGAGTGTTGCGGAGATGTAATCCTGGGATATGCGCTCGCCGAAAGGGGCATCATGCTGAATGGATACTGGCCCATGTTCAATGGACACAACACTGAACAGTTGGGAATCAAGGAGGATACGTTTTGCACTCCTTTGGTCTCGCTGCACCATGTGAGCGGACATGAGATGCGGGCCCTCTGGAAATGGCGTTCGACAGCCAACAGCGAGCGTGTGATGATACATTCAGACATATTCTCCTTCTTGCACGGCGATCTCGTACCCAGGCGCCCGGATTGGGACAACTTCGGTCGGATTCGAGCCGCGACTGGCAAAGCGCATTCCTCGGTCGAAGCTTGTGCTCAGCTCTGCAAAAACGCTGAGCAATGCCTACAATACTCATACTCTGGAATCGCTGGTTGCTTCATGGATAGCAGTGTACGTCTCGGGCACCACATTGACCACGCAGATACTGAGCTCTGGTCTGGTTGGGAAGTATCTCGCATCGCCCAGATGGCCACTTCTGAGTGCCCGGAAACCGTGTCCTGGCTGAGTCCAAGTCTTGAGCGTCGATTATAGGTTCCGAGTGTCAAGCATATTCCATGACAAGTTGCTGTTCCTGAGACCAGGGGATTAAATACCCCGCCACGGTAGCCCCACCACCCCGCGTTGCTCCCGCCGAACAACTTTCCAAGCGGGGGTAGGTCGCTCACCCAAACAGAGAGCCTCTAACGTTAAGTTGGTGATACCGACGATGCTTTGGGATTAGAGATTACGAGGGAAAGGCTGGTTCATATGAGTCGTTCCCCAGTAAGGGTCGCCGACTAGTTCCATTACACCTCCTCTTCGGATGCACAGCCGAAACATTCGTGGCTATCAATCCGGCGACCTCAGTAGGCACATGTCCTGACGAAACAACTGCCGGAGCCACCTTGGAGCCGGCTGGGACCCTGCTGCAGGGGCTGAAGGCTAGTATATGTATCTCCAAGCCTGCCCTTCCAGGGCTGACAGCCAAAGCTTGGTAACATCTAAACACACGGAAAAAGCAACAACACAAACAACCCCAAGATGCCGATGGACAATGGTATGTCTTCAAGCCTACCAGAAGTGCATTAACCATGCTAACAAAGCCATCGCAGGAATCGATTTCGTCTCGAAGACGTACAAGGATACATACTCCTACATCGACCCATCTCAGAGCGATCTCTCCGGCCGCTACGTACTTGTCACCGGAGCTTCACGGGGTATTGGCCTAGCTACCTGCATCGCATATGCGCAAGCAGGAGCTGCTGGCATAGCCTTCGGCGCCCGAGCCAATCACGACTCCCTGATCGACAAGATCAAGTCTGCAGCAACATCTGCAAACAAGCCTGTGCCGAAGATTCTAGGTCTCCAACTAGATGTTACCAGCAGAGACCAGGTGACCGCCGCAGCCAAAAAAGTCCAGGAAGAATGGGGTCGCCTGGACGTACTGATTAACAACGCCGGCTACATGGAGCAGTTCCAGTCAATCCATGAATCAGACATAGACGTATGGTTCACCTCTCTAGACGTCAATGTAAAGGGCGTCTATCTGGTCACCAGAATGTTTCTACCTCTCCTACTGGCAGCAGACAACGGCCTGAAAACCATCATCACCGTCAGCAGTGTCGCCGCATTCCTCAACACGCCCGGCGCAGCAGCCTATCGAATCTCTAAGAAGGCAGTCGTCCACTTCACAGAGCTCATCCACACCGAGTACGCCGAAAAGGGTATCGTTGCTATTTCGGCTCACCCAGGCAGTCCACCAACGGATCTGGGCCACAACCTACCAGATGCCATGCAAAATGTGATATTGACGGATACGGTGGAGATTGGTGCGCATACGTTTGTGTGGCTGACCAAGGAGAGGAGAGAGTGGCTTGGTGGGAGGTATGTTAGTGTTAATTGGGATATGCAAGAGTTTGAGAGGAGGAAAGAGGAGATTGTGAAAAAGGATCTGCTGAGGGTGAAGTTGGTCGTTCAGTAGTGATTGGGTACATCGAATCGCGATTGAGATGGATAACGTAAGATGTAGATGAGAGTCAACTTAGCGTGAATGTGTGACTTCTGAAGATGTCTTACTTGCAGATGACTCTTCGCATGTTGCCAGTACCACTGATGAGTAGACTGTTCGCGCTGTCGTATTGTCCGTACTCACGTGACTACACTGGAGAGCATTGGATCAAACGAAGCTAAGTGACAAGGGGTTTGACCGTGACATGAATGACTTAATCAGACGGGAGCCATTCCACTCGTTTCTCGTATGCGACGACTCTGCATCTGCGAAAGTGCCATGCCTGGTCTACAAGTGCGCTGATGGGAGGCTCCATCCATCGTCGGCGGTTTCCGAAGCCGCTAAACTCCAATCGGACCCACATGCACAACTTCATCCCATCTCTTCCTTTTCCAAACGCTACACCTTACACATTGACCGCCATTGCATTCCACGAGCAGCAATTGCAACAATGGTCGAAGCCCGTCATCATCCTTGCCATATGTGCTAGACTACAGCTCCGCCTACTGCGGCTTTGCATCCGCTTGCCTGGTCTATAGCGCGATGCATATACCTTGCGTCAGAGGAGGGAAAGCAACTCTCAAGCTTACACACGGTAGCTGTTGTGCTGAACCATGGCTTCGTCATTAGAACTGGGCTTCGCTTCTTCCACGGCTGAAACAGTGTACTCCTTCAGGACTAGTACTTATCAACGGAACCGAGATCGATGTTGTGGGTCGATCAAGGCAATCAGCTGTGAGGAAGATCAGAAAGAAACTCATATACATCCAAACAAGACTGCTGCTGGGTGGAATCCCTCGGATCGATGCAGAAACCCATGGACTCATGGTCATGGCGAGACAAGATTTGTTCAAGGAGCATTGAGAAGACTGATCTATTTGGGTATAGGTTTATTATAGACCACAGCCGGTAATTCTGAACACCAGTGGTTTTTGGGTTTCAATCATTGAACACCATCATCTACCTGCATTCGGCCGGTGGGCTTTTCCTGGGTCGGGTGCTTCGGATTTAATGCGAAACGTCGACATTAACAGATGTAATAAACGCTGTCATAGCACACTGGCCTTTTGTCACTGCTGTCTTGAAGTCTCAAAGGGTTCATCTAGCGTTCCACAAGTTTCTTTCCCCTACAGCACCCTCGTGCCATGGTTGGGGACAAGAGCTAAGCGGATATCCTCTTCTAACTCCCCTTCGTCCACATCCGGGTGCTCATTGTCGCGCTTTGTAATCTTTCACAGCTGTTAAATCCGTTTGCGTCCTTTGAATCTTTAGTACGTCTTTCGATGTCCCTTACGTCAATGGAAAATGAGGCTCTCTCTATTCAAATTCCATCTCCTTGTGTCCGTCGGAACGCGTCTTGCAGAAAGACTTGGTCGACCATCGCTCCCGGAGAGTGTCAAGCTATTCGCCATAGGGGTCGTTGGTACCCGGTGTGCTACGGCCTTCCTGTAAATCCCGCTGTTATCGCCTCGGTTTGTCCTCCCTGTGCACGCGTTGTTCCTGAGAGGAACTGCGCTCCAGATATCGTAAAGCTGGACACGTCTTGTGGGTTGACGAACCCTTTAGAACGTAGAGCTTGGTGGTGAAGTTCGTATAGACTGCGAGCATCAGAGTCACGGGGAGCGCGAAAGAGGAGGTCGGTTTGGGCGCTCTCCGCAAGATCTTTCAACATGTTGGTATTGAAGAAACATTAAAGAAGCGTTGGTGTTGGTATGACAGTATGTTGACAAGTGAAGTCGGTTCAGTAACAAGTGGAGTTTTCGGCACTTCACTTCTCCCTACTCCGACCGTTCCGCTTTGCTGGTTTATTTCGCTTAGTGAAACAGGCTATAAGAATTCAGTCAAACAAATTGTTGCCAACGAGTTCTCGTAGCCTAGTTGGCAGCACTCCACTCTTGTTGGGTATCCAGACGACAGCACGTCCCGTCCGGGGGATTGTGTATACCTTCACAGGGGAGTGGTCCATGCTTAGAGGGGGCAATTGCACGGCAGGTGCGACCTTGAAAACCAGCCAGCATAGAAAACCAATGAGGGTCGATGGCATTTGCGTAGGCCCGATGACGGATGGTTCCGCTCACCCTTCGGGGGCAGTCTTTTTGCATTCTTTGTGCTTGGTGAGCAATCGTGAGGTTGGCGGTTCGAGTCTGGGTTCGGTGGCCTTTTTGCTCCAAACTCACCTAACATTTTCGCACTCAAAGCGTCCGTGCTAATCACCAACATTCACTGTGCTCAAACAAAGTTTTCTTCCTATTAGCTTTCGACTATCTTCTGTTCCTAGCACAAATTGTCGAGATCTGAAGAAAGAGTGCACATGGGGCAGTATATCACCTCCTTCACCTTAATGCTACGCAACTCAAAGACAAACACCCGAAAAATAACGTCCAGTATAAAGGGATCCTTTCTCTGAGTCCGATGCTTCAGTGTCAGAACCGTCGAATGCTGGTCTCAGTAGCTTGAGCCCCGGTATGGACGGAGAACAAGAAGTTCTTGGGATCGAGCGGTCTCCGTTACGTGGTGTCGCAATTTGATAATTGAACAACGTCTGGAAACTCTGCGAATGAGGTAAAGTTCCATATGTGGGTCTAGGCACTACTGCAAGCCACATAAGCCAGATTGGCACTACCTACGGATTGCGCCACGCTACAGCCTGCGAGCTCACTGTCCAGGCTTCTGCCTTCTGGCAACAAGGTTCAGCCTGCTCAGTACGATGTCAGCACCAAGCAACAAATTTTCACAAGCATTACTGCAACAATGGAAGTAGAACATGGGATCGCAAGGACTCCCTCACTGGCGTACATTTATGAGCCTCTCGACGCCGGGCACGACGAGATCAGATTACTTGTTGTACATCCAGGCCGGGACAATGACGCGGTCCACGCGTTACTCAGGACTGTCTCATTGCACAAGCAACCAGAGTACGAAATCATCTCATATGTCTGGGGCAACGCAGAAGAACGCGCCATCGTGATGGTAGATGGGAAGAGCTTGGATGTACCAGGCAGTGCTGAGAGAGCAATCCGTCGCATGCGTACAGATTGCGACCGTGTTCTGTGGATTGACGCGGTCTGCATGAACCAATTAGATTTGAGGAGCGTCAGCAGCAGGTCTCGCTGATGGGCGAGATATACACCAACACAAGGCAGACTCTTGTTTGGCTTGGTCCAAGCTTACGAAGCACACTTGCGGCTGTTGCAACGTTTCACAAGTTGTGGATGGAGATCTCCAGTCAGCCTGAAACGCTTATGGAGTTTGCGAAACTGGGACACGACTTCATACGCTGCAGTGATGGCGACAATTACAATGTTTGCCTACAAGACGTTAGGAATGTCCGGGAGTTTTCTAGGAGTCCATGGTTTGAGCGCCTTTGGTCAGTGCGTTAAAGGTTTGTGACACTGTATACACGCAAGGATGCTGATGAGCCCCAACCTCTAGGTGTGTACAAGAAGTTGCCTTGGCAAAGACCAGCAAAGTCATCTGTGGGGAGTTTGAGTTACCGTTGCTGACTGTACTGCGAGTGACACTATGGTGTTTGCATAAGGGCGATCCTCCAGAGGATTTACTGTGCGAATCCTCTGCGGACAATCACTATACCATTCTCGAAAACCCACGTGTATTGTTCTACTTCGTGGATTCAGAATATAGCAGAATAGCGAAGTCCTCACAATTGCAATATATAGGACAGTTGTGTGTTCGCTTCAAAGACTTCAAAGTATCGGAACCGCGCGACAATGTCTTCGCAATTCTAGGCCTCGCGGCAAAAGCGGAAGAAGAGAGGAACATCGAATTTTGGTCTCTGTTACGACCAGACTATACGAAGCCTTTCGCTCACGTTGTGCGTGATGCAATGAGAGCTTCCATCCAGCAACTGATAAGGTCAGGGCTTCCAAATTATCTGTGGTTCTTGGAAGCGATTGATCATCACGGAGGACCTGACTCGGATGGTCAGCCATTCCCTTCCTGGGTGCCACGGATCCATGAGTCCTGGAACTATGCCCTGGATCCCCTACCTTTCCACGACTCTGCTTTCGAAGCTTATCCACTCGAGAACAGGTTTGGGGCACCACTAGCGCTCTCCACGCCCGAGCCAGACCTGATCTGCGTTCAGCGCGTGCCATGTGGAAGGGTCGCTGCTGTGAGTAGGAAGTTCAACGATATGGATACGTTGTACTGCCACGAGATCGCCCACACGATGGAAAGTGCCCTTGAAGTTGCACGATACCCTTCAAGCGACAATGGAAATGAGGTCCTAGAGAGAGTAGCAAGGGCGCTAGTCGCAACGGGACATGATGGCGATGACCCTCACTTGGTTCCATCTTTCCTGGAGTGGTTGAAGTGGACTGGGCATACACTGCCCTCGGAGGAAGCTGCCGGAGAGTCACAGGTACAACTCGCTGAGACAACCAAGTACAATTTGGACCTCGTCAAAGAATACCATACCAAATTCGTCACAATCTGCCCGAATCGACGCTTTTTCCGCACAGATGGTGGCTACTTCGGGCTTGGTCCTCGTGAGCTGGAGGTCGGCGATCTCGTTGCGGTTGTGCGAGGTTATGCGCTGCCAGTAGTGCTCAGGCCTAGCGGATACGTGATGCCGGTCGCTGACTTTAAGAGAAGTCAGCTCGAATTTGGGAACAAGTGTGAGAACATCACGACGGAAGAGCTGAGTTTCGTAAGCAGTTGCTTCGTGACTGGTATCATGCATGGCGAGCTTGTCCGGGTTTGGCAGGCCGATGGGCTTCCCCATCAGAAGTTCTATGTTAGATGAAGGTGGTGGGTCAACGTTATCATAAGGTGGTTAGAGTTTTTTGAGTTGATAGAATATAGAGCAAGCAGAGGGGGAGATATATGGGATGTCGATCAGCACTTTTCACCCTCCAACCCGCCTGGAATCAATCAAGTATCAGACTCCCTTCGGCGGCTCCGCCCCCAACGCCAACTCCATTCCAGGGACACACTTCCCCACCGCCCCGAAATACGCCTCCGTCCCCATGATCCTTTCCAGATACCCCAGGATGCCCTCATACCCCACCAAATCATACGGATAAAACACCCAAAGGTCGCCAAACAAACCACACCCACGATATCCCCCACCGTAACCCGCCTCTCACGAATCCACTCATCCCCCTCGCAATCGCTCATCCAACATTCTCAACCCATGCTCAAGCCGCCCTTGATTGAACCCCCACCCCGAGCTTGCCTTGTCGATCCCCACGCTGCGAAGTACCATCCCCCGTCCGATGGAGGGTTAAACGGTCCCATCTGCCCAACGTCGTTAGTACATGAACTCCGGGTGTCCCTACTCCTCCTCTTCTGGTTTGACGAACAACAGTTTTCCACCATAGCGATGGGAGTTGTATTCGGTACGAGTGCGTGATTCCGCTAAATTGAGGGGGGTGTCTTGGAGGACGGGGACGGTGCTTGGTGGTGGAGGAGTTTGTAGAGGGAGGGACGATGATTGGGAGGTGTGGAAATGGTGGATCGTTAGGGGAAAGGGCATCTTGGGAGGGTTTCGGTAGGGGAAGAGTTATGGTGACGATTGATGTAGGACTTGCCGTTTAGTGAACGGATTCTAGTATGCTTTTGGAGGATCTTTCTGAGGAGAGGATGACGTTGGATGCTTGGGAACACTGTAAGAAAACACAGAGAAAACTGTAGAGAAGGAGCAGAAGCAACTGGAGGTACTTGCTCCCTTGGTGAACCTCGATGGCTACTCATGATAGCAGCGTTTGTCTTGTAACTCTTCGACATTGGGCTCGGTAGCTCCATTCGGGTTTGAGTTCGTGGGCGTAACAGGTGACTCACGACATCTAGCTTCGCAAACATTGCCTCATCTAGCTTCGCAAGCATTGCCTCATCTTGGTGTTAACACTTGTTGACCGTACCCAAACCCAGGTCGCTGAAGGGTACAACCGGACGTGAAAAGGGTCGCCGTCGTCAGAAGTAGATTATCTGATCCCTACGATTGCCGATCTGATTAGTGTTATTCCCGTTACGGCCGTTCGTTGTCCCAGTTTGGGTCAAGGGCTTAACGAGGTTAACTAAGCACTGTCGTCAGTAGGCATACTTAGGTGAGGTTTGCGATGTTCTAAAGGCTCAATTCTTGCAATTCCGGAGCTTCCTCATCAAGAGATATAGACGGAACTACAACAGCTGGCTTTAAGATAAGTGCAAAAGAATGTGTTTTAACTGAGTACAAGCTTAGTCTTGATGGTTTATAATAGACTCGCTCGTGATACCGATTTCGGCTCGAGTAATGAGTGACTTGAAATCAACGCAAAAAGCCATGATCATTCCAATCTGTGCAATTGCATCCCACATGATCTCGTCAGCACCGTCGTTGACAATTTATTCGCTGACTTCCAATTCAAACCCTGACCTCGTCCACATCCTCAACCACCCTCTGGCTACCCCATCCAAACCTTCTCTTCACCGCCTTCCACATCTCCACCAGACAGACATACACGACCAAGCACGCCGCTACAACACCCCACTCCCAAGTGATACCCGTGTGCTTGAACACCACCCTATTAACGACCGGTAAGTAGATAACCGGAAAGGTGATGACGAACCCAGCAACCACCGCACCGAAGAGGAACTTGTTCCGGTACACCGTCTTGAAGACAGAGAAAGGTCCGGTATACACCTCCGGCATCATGTTAAACAAGCTCCTAGTGAAGTGCTTAACCTCCCACGCCGTGACCAACAACAAGAAGCTAAGAGTAGCATAAGTTGTAGCACGGGCGCGGAAAACCACACCGCAGGTATCATTCCATCCGGCATTACATTCGAAGCCCAGCCCTTCAGGGCCACCTACACCGTAGGCAACGCTGGTGAAAGCGGCAAGGCAGAGGGCACCCATGAAGAAGCCGTAGACGAACTTGTCGATGATGAGCTCCTTGGTGAAGACGCCGATGCGGAGGTTGTGCGGCTTTTGGAGCATGATGTCTGGCTGGGCTTCTTCGAGGCCTAGACCGAGGGCTAGGAAGGAGGAGGTGATGAGGTTGACCCAGAGGATCTCCAAGGGGGAGAGCGGGAAGACGGAGACGTTGTCTCGGTCCTGGAATGATAAGCCGATCAAGAGGAGGATCACTTGGGAGATGTTGGAGATGAGCAGATGGAGCAAAAACTGGTCGGGGTTAGTATGCAGTTAGACTCTGAATTAGGGGAGCCATACCTTCTGAATGTTGTCGAACAACCTGCGTCCCTCCTCAACAGCGGTGACTATGGAAGCGAAGTTGTCGTCTGTCAACACCATGTCGGCCGCCTCCTTGGCCACATCGCTTCCGTTCTTGCCCATAGCGATACCCACGTCTGACTGCTTCAGGGCGGGGGAGTCGTTGACGCCATCACCGGTCATGACACAGAACGCCTTCCTCCTGTGCATCGCCTCGACCATTCTGACCTTCGTAGACGGGCTGCATCTTGCCAAAACCAGAGGCAGGTTTTCCATCTCGTCAATCTGTTCATCACTCAATGCGTCAAACTGGCTAGCCGGCATGACTGAAGCATTTTGTTGTTCAGGTGACGACCTAAAGTCGAGAATACCAACCTCTCGTGCAATGGTGATGGCAGTCTTGATGTGATCTCCAGTCAACATGTGAACAGCAATGCCTGCTCGCTTGCACTTCTTTACTGCATCTGCTGTTTCCAGACGAGGTGGATCGTACAATCCAGCGAGACCTGCAAAGGACAACCCGCACTCAGCGTGCTCACGTTCTGTGCCGATCTCACCTTCAACGAACTTGTAGGCAACGCACAGGACTCTGAGACCTTCAGCAGCCAGAACATCAGCCTTCTCGGCTATCTCGACCTTCTTTTCGTCTGTCTCATTCAAGAGGGGTAGGATTGCTTCCACAGCACCTTTCGTGTACAGCTCGGAAACGCCTGAGCCATCGTTATAGACGACAGTCATGCGCTTGACCGAAGAATCGAATGGAAATTCCGAGACTAATTGACCCGGCTGACGCAACAAGGTGTCGGTTTTGCCCATACCAAAACGCATAGCAAATACTTGGAGGGCAACCTCGGTGGGTTCACCAAGAGCTGTCCAGACGATCGGGGTAGAGTCAGTGGTAACAGAATCGAGGTCGGAGGTGCCACCCTTGCTGTCGGTAATGGTGGCGTTGTTGCACAGGGCGATCGTCCGCAGGAACTGAAGCAGCTGAGGGGATGCCAAGGGTGAAGACTTGCTTTTCTCGGGGTCTTTTGCTTGCACTTGATCTGGGGCGTCTTCCCAAATAACAGATCCGCTGGTGGGATCGAGTGGATCGGTGCTTCCTTCGACAGTGACTATGCCTCCGTTGGGCAGCCAGACCTTTCGAGCGATCATCTTGCCTTGGGTGAGAGTGCCGGTCTTGTCTGAGCAGATGTTGGTCACACCGCCGACGGCCTCTAGAGCGGAGAGCTTCCGGACAATGACATTGCCCTTGGCCATGGCCTTTGTCCCAACAGCCATAGTAATAGTCAAGACAGCAATGAGTGACTCTGGGATGACGGCCACACCGACACAAATGCCGTAGATGAGCACCTCATCGTCAACGTCCCATAGATTGACAGAGAAAACAATGACGGCAAGCAGGATAGCCAAACCGAACAAGATAAGTGCGAACTTGCTTAGCTTGACCTGCAGCGGAGTGCCATCAAAGCCCATGATGCTGCGAAAGGCCTTCTTGGCTCGGGTTACTGTACGTTTGAGGAAGCCGCTATCGGTTTCCTTGCGGTGGCCAGAGCGAAGTAGTTCTGCAATCCGACCAACTTCGGTCGACATACCCGTGTCCGTCACGATACCCTTGGCTCTGCCTCGGGTGATCGTGGACGCCGAGAAGACCATGTTCGTACGGTCGCCGACCGGGACGTCTGCATCAGCCAACACAAGTTCGGCATGCTTGCTGATAGGCAGAGACTCTCCGGTGAGTAACGCCTCATCGGTAGAGAGGTTGATGCTCTCGACCAGGCGGATGTCGGCGGGCACAATGTCACCAACGGCGAGGAGGACAATGTCTCCTTTGACCAGTCCAGCTGCCTTGATGGTCTCATTCTGGCCGTCGCGAATGATTTTGCATGTTGGAGCTGACAGCACATACAAGGACTGGATAGTTTGTTCAGCTCGGTAATCTTGAACAAGCCTAACCAATGTTAGCACGGACTGTGGTAGAAGAGTTTGTGTCTACGGCGGTACTAACCCCACAGCAATATTGAGAGCAATGACAGCTGATATAACAGCACCCTCAATATAATCATGGATTGCAAATGACAGAATCATCACAATGACAAGGACCAAAGTCAGGGTGTTGGATACTTGTCTGAGCAAGATCTCCCATAGGGAGATGCCCTTGCCACCCTCTACCTTGTTCGGTCCATCGCGCTCAAGACGAGCAGTAGCCTCTGCTTTCGTGAGGCCATTCTGAACATTGCTCTGCAAACGCTCCACTAGTTCAGATATTGTGGAAGCGTAAGGCGGTGGGTTCTCTCCGGTTGAAGTTGGCCATGGCGCCTGCTGAGCCTTTTCCGCTCGGGTTGGTGGAGCGGCGGGATGTGTAGTGTGTGGATCTACTCCTTCGTCTTTCTGATGCTCCTTATAGCCACATATAGGAGGCTCAGTTGGTTCTGCCACGGGAACTTCGTCGTCTGTACCCATTCATGAAAGAGTGCTGAGCACGATAAGATACGGGAAACCCCATGTCGAGAAGCGCGGGAGGCCTATTTATGGGATTGGCCTCCGTTTGTTGACCCCGCCCAGCGCCCCCGCGTGGTTGAGGCTCGCCAAGAGTACCTTCATGGTTGTGCAAGAAGGTGCTGACGCGGAAGTACAGATGCCAATGCTCAAAGAGCGCTTTGCCAATGGTCCACGTGATCGGCTACCGCCTCTGTCGTAGGTCAAGAGATATGTAACGCTTGCCGAGCGTCTTGGTACCTCTAGAACGCATCATCCCGGCGAATGATACCGGCTCGGACTTTATCTCCAAGCGCTTTTCGACGGTTCTGAGCCACTTGGGAGCTCTTAGACCGACCTTGGAGATCCATATCAGATTGTGAGAGAATCAAGTTTTCGCCTTGCTGCCGCCATAACAGGTGGAAGGAGGCCAATACTGTGATACGGAGCCACTGCAAACAATCCGGTGAGATAGGACGTCACGTGGAGTGAGGCAACATGAATCCCGCTGCAAACTTATGGATTTTGCAGTGGATTTACAATTGTACGCGTGTGTGCATGCTCTCAAGCTAAGTCCACTGCCACCTCGCTCTGGGCACGTGGTATGCAGTCACGTGGATCATGATCGAGTCAGTTTCACGTACGAGAAAACTTCGTACCACTCATGACCGGAGGCTTCTACGCAAATTCTCAACCGGAACTCGTACCTAGCAATCTCTTGGTTGGCGTCACTCTTCACCGAGTAATGACAGGCTGCTGGGATGCGGGCAACTTGAAGCTTGTGTAACCTACCGCACCGATTTCATTGGCGCGCCTAGGATACGTGATGTTGACGATGAAGGACATCACACGATCTGGCAACGGCTTCAGGTCTACTCAAAACGCGGGGGCCATTCGGAGATTGTGCAGTTTGTCAACAAAAGGGAGGACATCGTATCGCTTTGCAGGAGAAGAGCCAGGGCTGGTGATTCTTCGCTACTATGGTAATCAAACCTGGAACTCTACTGGCTAGAAGCCTACCGCATCCGTGGAGCGTTGCGGCTCTTAAAGTGTGTCTACGTATAGTGTTGAGTGTACTAGGCGGCGAACTCAGCTGCAATTGTTCTTTCCATCTGCAATCCCGCTTGAGCATCAAGCTGCAGAGATTCAGTTGGCTTACTCGCTGTGTCTGTGACCATGATTCATGAAGATTGCCTCCATGCAATCAGATCCTCCAATGCAGTTTCTACTCTTCACGACAGTCTTCTAGCATGAATTCAAGCACAAACATGACTTCGTG
Source organism: Floridaphiala radiotolerans (assembly GCA_022813185.1). Taxonomy (NCBI): domain Eukaryota; kingdom Fungi; phylum Ascomycota; class Dothideomycetes; genus Floridaphiala; species Floridaphiala radiotolerans. Next base: position 150,786 of record JAKLMZ010000034.1, on the reverse strand, counting down.
TGCGCAAATGCTCCGATGACTATAAAGTCAGGGCCGCGCTTTGCATGAAGGCTGAACAGGAAGTTCTTTCTGCCTACTCTCTCGTCTTTGTCGATTGGTTGCCGAACAATTTGCCCATTACGCTGGAGTGTTCTTATCTCAATGGAGTCCAACAACCTCTCCCTTCTGTTGTGGGCATGTCTCATACTCTCTTGCGTCCTTCTCTGCCTCATGTTGCCTCGTTATGGGCGCCGTACTCTTCGGATTGGAAAGTCCTGTGTAGCAACATCCAAGACACAACAAGCCCACCTTCCCTTCTACCAAACCGAAGTCGAGGAAAGTTACGCGGACGAGAAGGCTTATAAAGGCAGGTGTTCTTCAACTGCTCCCAAGTGAAAGCTATTCTAATACGTGGTCACAGATTTCGACATAATTTCTGACATGGATCCTAGCGTGGATTGTGACGTAGAATCATGGGCATCTCTAATATCGAGCGGCGGAGATCCCTCTGATCTCGACTGCCCTTTCGATCTATGCTTCGAACCCATCGACCAAGCCATGTTGGACCGACTAAAGCACTTCGCGATCTCTCACCGCCTTCTAGAGCCTGGACTAAGCCCCTGGTTCCTGGTTACGCCTTGCGTCAGGATGTTTCCAGGATCGGTTTGGCCCACCGAGCCGAAGTCAACCAACAGGCCAGTGGTACGAGTGTCGCCGCTGTGGAGGGAGGGAGGCGAAGACGAGACGTCCCGCCAGTTGTACGTTTCACTCATGAGGTTTGAAACGCGGGATCTGGATTACTATAGGTTAGCCGTGGCGACAAACAGGAGGCAAAGCGTGCTCCTTGCACTCGAAAATGCTAGACTGGGTTGTCATGTTGAAGCGACGGTAGCTGTAGAGTAGCGGCATCTAGGGTGGCATAGTGCTTTGCCTTGGCGCCATATACCTCGTTTCTTCACTCTTTGTTCGCAGCATGACAGGTCAGCATTGACCAGGGAGTTACGTGGTTACCCATGTGAACGCCAAAACGCAAGGTGCAGGGCATGAAGGTCTCATCTCGATGAAGAGGCAGAAGGTGAAGCAGAATGCGTCTAGAGTTGATTGGATGTCTTGTATGATATAGAATCCGAGTACGGAGAGCTATACGGAAGTAGATGCAAAGAAAAGATACAGACGCGTGACTAAGGGGACAACAGTAACGAGCAAATAGCATGCTGAGCGGGTTCCTATGACAGTGGACACCTATCACCAGAACAGTAACAGCCCCTTTCTGTGCGCTTGTGTACGTGCTGTAGGGCCGTGAGCGTGCTCTGTTGTGTTGAGCTTTGTCGTCTCTCAAATCTGTTTGATTAAGACGCTGACCACTGCCCTCGACTTCACTATCTCCGTGCAACGAGCTCAGACTAGAATTATCTCCTGGTCCTCGACACATTCCATCTCCATTGCTTCCCCGTCCATGAGACCATCCACATAGCACGGCCCGATGAAGGTGTAAGCTCTTTCATGGTCGGCATCCTGACACGGTCGTATCAGATAGAGCATTGGCATGCCATGGAAAACGGCCACAAAGTCGCCTTGTTCGACTCCGTCCTGAGCCATGGCAAGGCGTCCGCCGCGTGTTGTGTTGAATCTCCATGACACGAATTCCTCCAAGCATTTCATGAAAGGAGCTGACCGAGCAAGAAGATCCTTTGTTTTGTCTGGATTGAAGCCCTCCCATTCCGGCCACGCAGTCATTAGCTGACTCCAAGTGAGATGAGACTCCAGGTGCTGCGTACAGGTGCGGCTCCGGCTCATCAAGTCTACGTCGCCCATAATTGTCCTGCCAAGTTCCAGGGAGTCGTTGGAGGTCTGTTCTGATAGTCGCTTACGATCTTTGTACCATCCCTTCACCCTCAAATTATTCCTAAACACGTTCATCTCTGCGACGGTTTCGAAGTCTTCTGCAGCTGCTGGTGGCAAGTGGTGATGTTTTAAAGCAGGGCGGCTTTCCGCAACTCTATCTATGATTCTTCCTTCTAGCCGCAGGTGAGAACTATCATGACGAATACTAGGGGAGAACCTTGTGTCAGCGGCCGCCCTGTAGAGAGATTGACCATGGCGCGATATATGGTGGCGATCTTCCCAACTTCTGGTGTTCCAAGACCATGAAGGTACCCCAGTTTCAGATGCTAGCTTAGCAGAAGCTAGACTTAGAGCATCGATATGTTCTCCGTTCGTAATTGCCCAGAGAGAGGTGTTTTTGAAGAGTGTTTTGACGTCCAAGTCATAGTCTGGCTTTAGGCCTTTCATATAGTGACAGAGACTGAGAACGGAATAGATATGATCGCGAGGATCCGAACATCGGAAGTTTCTTGTCTTCAAGAGTAGACTAGTCAGACAGTAATTGAGAATATCGTAATTGGGTTTCCGAAAAGAGTAAAGTAGCATGCAGTTATCCAGGCTCACGCTTACCGCCGTGGAAAGATCGTCGTCGTCATTAGTGAGGCGGTTTCTGATCAGAAACCTAGATAGCCATAAATTTATATAAAGAACAAGAGTACAGAGATTATCCCACGGCATCGAATAGTTTCCGCACAGAACAACCGCACGTCTAGCATGAACCAACTCTTGAATCACCCACTTCCGTGTGAACCAAGGTCTCGTCAGTATATCAGTCAACGGCTTCCAATCGGAACGATCAACTCTGATCAGATCCTCAGGACTGCACGTAGCGGTAAGTGAGCTGATGAGCAAAGAGAGCAATGCAGACAAATATTCTGGAGCAATCGAGATTGGTAGCCCGCTGAAGACGGTGGTTGTAAGCGTGTGGATGCATCTAAAAGGATCCAAAGTGCCACCGGTTGTCGAGCTTACGCCGAGCCAAATCAGAACTGTTTCTGCATTCCTGTAGATGCGACCCATCTGCGCCACCTGAGCGTTCCTTTCTGCAATATTTTGCTGGTCAATGCAAATAGCGTCCACCCATAGGACACGTTGACGTCGCGGGTACTTGAGATGCAAGAGTGCTTCTTGCAAGTTCTTAGTGACGGAGATCGAACCTCCAGCGCATGAGATGTTGACTTGATTGGCAGCGTCACCCCAGACGTAGGACAAAGCCTCGTAGAAGGGCTTGTCCGTCAAAGAGACATGCTCTAATTGACATTCTACGGGGTGATCGGGCTTCCCAGGTTTCAGGATTAGGATCCTGATACCATCCGGACAGTCAAGCGGATCGTATTTGAGGGGGCTGTCCTTTACCCTACTTGGAGTAAAACGTGGTCTGGTATACCTGAAAGGCTGTGTTGGCAGCTTTGACCGACATTTTCTCCATATCCTCTGCCAGCCACTCATCTTTGACTTTTGGGGACCCATGGCGGTGGATGACCAAGAGGCGGTTATTCAACACTCGTGTGATGTAAAATCTAATGATTGTAGAAAAAAAATGAATTGTCCGGGGATCCGTATTTGCGACAACAGTATAAGCGAGAGCTGACAAGACGGTTGAAAAGTGCACCGAGCGATAGGAAATAAGGAAAGAGGCGAAGACTTGACAACGCTTGAAGCTTTGAGAAAAGTGAGGCTCTCCGCAAGGCTGAGGCTGTTGACCAGCACTGAAAAGTCACGTGCTGCGGAGTATTGGAGCTTGAAGAGAGTGTCACCTATGCTATCTGTCTGTCCTACCTTGCTCCACTTACATCTAAAGAGCTTCATGACGTATCAGAGTCGTTGGAGACTCGTCTTGTCGTGTTACCATACTCAACATAGCGTCACAATGCCATGTGTAGGGCGTCCTTGCTGTCCCGAAGTCGATCCTAACCGCTTTGTAGAAACCCTTCCGCTATGCTTGTTGAACCTCGACTTAAAACTTCTCTGGTCATGAGGACTGCTCTGTTTGTACGAAATGTTCTGGCCTCTGGATTCCTCTTCTGACTGTGATTGTTGTGTTCCTCGAAGAATCAGACCATGATTGCTGACCTTTTAGCTGTCTAGCTGCCTTGGCCGGTCCGCCCTATTACTCAACAGCCGAAGTCAGGTGATCAAATTTCATGCTATATGTTCACAACGACCTTGGCTTCGCAGAGTGTGGAGGTGTTTTGCTGCTCTACGCTTTCGAAGCCTAGTGATACTATGAGGGGTCTCTCTATTCCTCTGTCTTTCCACTCTTCCTAAGTGATGGCTGACAAGCTTTCTTCAAAAGTGATTAAAACCTATTCCAGTCCATGGTCAAGTCATCTCAAACTCTCTGAATCTGTAAAAAAAAGCGAGCAGCCTTGACGAACAATGATAAGCAAGCAAGCCGTCGTGGATGGAAACAGCCTGCCCTTGCATTCATGTGGCTTTTGCTCGAATGCGCATTTGGAAGTCTCCAGCTCCATACCAACAGAAGATAGGAGATTCGATACTTTCTTATGCCTAAAGAAGTGTTATGAGGATTTGCAGGTTGCCATTGATGCTGGGTGTCTCTTAGCTTCCATCGTCAGGAAGCTTTGTGAGACACCCAGTGACCTTGAAGGGAAACCAGACGACGATAAGGCTGATCACCGCTTCATGGACTTGGAGTGCGTCGATACCAGAAACCTGTTGGTTGACTGTATTGGCTGATTAAGATGCAGAAAGATCACAGTAAGAGTTGACTGGAGAGAAGGCTTTCTCACAATGTTTGACGAGGGTGACGACTACATGAACAATGTCACTCATGTCTTTGAGTTTGACGTTAAGACTTTTCAAGGTATGCTAGCAGTTACGCAGCGCCTAGAGGAAGACCAGAACATGCAAATCAGATTGTTTGAACAAGCGTCTCATTTCATTCGTCCTTCTACTGCCTGTTGTCTCAAACTCATACCTCAAATTAGTAGGCAACCACTTAGCAGAGCTGATACCTCTGTCCGAATTCCCGCAGAGGATGAGGAGAGTAGACGACGATGCGGCTTTTGAAACCGCCAAGACATGGCTCGAGGAGTGCCACAGGAGTCACCATTATCGCGGCAGTTGTCCAGAACTCGAAGCAGGCTTTGCTCCGTCGCGGTTGATCCAAGTTGGCACAGATGATGGTGCTGAACCAGTACGCCTGGTTGCCACCAAAGGCAACGCCGAGCGAAGCTATGCCGCCTTGTCGTATTGCTGGGGTGGTGGTCAGCCAGTGAAGTTGACACAGTCGACATTGGAGCAGTTTCAGGACAGGTTTCCATACGACCAGTTACCTAGAACCATACAAGATGCTATCACCGTGACCCGAGGGTTAGACATACCGTATCTATGGGTTGACAGTCTCTGCATCGTGCAAGACGACCCCGACGATGTCGCGCACGAACTAGGCATAATGCACAAGATCTACCAGAACGCATATGTCACCATCTCGGCCTCCAGCGCCAGCTCCTTCAAAGACGGCTTTCTGGCTCCACGGACACCAGCGCACTTCATGTAATCCTTCATCCTGCCTACTCGAGCTCTGGATGGAACAACCGGGTGTATCGCTCTCCAACGCCGGCAATACCCGATCTATGACCCCAGCGAGGACCCCGTATATTCCCGCGCCTGGACATTCCAAGAACAGCGTCTCTCCCCTCGGATCCTGGAGTACGGTACACGTGAACTCCGCTGGGTCTGCCGTACTACCGAAGAGTTTGCTGGCCCACAAGAAGAGCATCGGTGGTGGGGTGTTGAAAACAGAGGGCCAGAACGTATCGTAACTGACGAACGCGCGTTGCAGCTCGCTTCAGTGAAGAAGCCCATGCCGGTCGAGCCGTGGCAGTACATCGTACAGGAGTACTCGGCACGGAAGTTGACTTATCCGAGGGACAGACTTGTTGCAATCTCGGCTGTTGCTGCTGATCAAGTCGAACAGGCTAATGATACGAGCATTTGGGAGAAGCCCAAGGAGGAAACGCCAGACAAGTATCTAGCTGGGTTGTGGTTTCGAGACTTGCGGAAGCAGCTGCTTTGGAGAAGGAGGACGCCTGGACAGCAGTTGGACTGCTTTCGCGCGTCTTCATCGTCCTGGGCCTCAGTTGATGGACCGGTATACTACGATGCTGAGTATGACCCGGACACGCCGCTTGTGCAGACAGTGGAAGCAGAGGTAGTACCTTCATCAGCAGCGGTACCATATGGAGAGGTGACTGGTGGCTTCCTCCGTCTACACTGCGCTATGAGGAGCGGTCTATGGCATCCGGTCAAGAACATACTCAAATTCCCTGAGAATAAGGAGGTTCTCTCAGGGCATGAAAGTGCTGATGGTGAGCAGCCAGGTGGTACGGAACGGAAGATATTTCCTGATTTCATCCAACAGTCGGCCCCGGCAGCGGAAGATTGGGTCTCTGTCCACTGTCTGGCTGTCAGTGCCGAAAAGAACTACATTTACCTTGAGGTTCAGGGATTGATTGTTGTCAAAAAAGACGAGGAGACTTATAGGCGGCTTGGTACCTTTAGGATACGGGACAATAGATCACCGGAGGAGATGAAACTTGAGATGACCACTGACTACCTGAGAGAGTCGAAGTGGGTTGATCTGAAACTGGTCTAAGGTTTGCTTTGCGAACTGCGCTTGGTATATCAGAATTCGAAATCTATTGCCGCGATGAAGTCTCTCTTCTATGAAAGCCCTTTTAGATGCAACCCGCACAGCGGACCCAAAGAACAGTATGCGGGACGGTGCCGTGGATCGAGAGATGCATCGGACGTGAGCAGCAAGTGACAACAGATGCCCGAAGCCGTGTTGCGGAAGTCTTTTGAACCAGGACCCGCTACATCATGCATCGCCTTGCTGCTCGATGATCTTTCGGTTGAGCTTGATGTTCTCTAAGATCTTGTCTGCGCCTTTCCTCACCAACTCCGCGGCCACATCCCAACCCAGCGTGTCTGCCTCTTCTCTACTTCGTACGCACCGGGTCATCTCCGTCTCCACGGCTTCCTTTCCATCTACACTGACGACCACCGCTTGTAATGTGAGATCGTCGCCGTCCAGATGGTCTTCGTCCTCGTGCTTCACATCCTCAATCTCTTGTGCCGAGTTTAGGATCTTGTAGCCCATGCCCCTTCCACTCTTCCACCTTGTCTCTACTCCGATAGGCACGCTGCAACCACCTTCTAACGTTCGTAGTAAACTCCTCTCAGCCAAGCACGCCCTCATGGTCCTCTCGTCTGTCACAACATCCAACAGCTCTTGCATAATCTCATCCCCATCCCTAATCTCCACCCCAATGGCTCCCTGACCCACAGCATGCAATATCCCACCTCCACCGCTTTCCCCAATGACCCTCCCCACACTCGTCTCATCCCGCGCATCCTCACTCTGCCCCGCGCCACTCATCAAAAACCCATTGATCCTCCTCCCAAGATCCAACCTCAGCAACCCCGCCGCCGCCAAAATAAGCGCGCTATACCTCGGCTCCGTCTCCTCATCGTCCAACTTCCCCAACCTCGTCCCCACATTCCCCCTCACGCTCTCAAACCTCAAATGTGGATACAACCTCTTCAACTGCGCCGCCCTCCTCACACTACTCGTCCCAATGATGCTCCCCTCCCCCAACCCCCTCAACATCGCCTCCACCCCCTCCTTCAACACCCCACTCTTCCTGAACCCCTCCTCAACCGACGGCGCAAGACACACCGCATCCCTCGGATCCTCCCTCGGCAGCACCGCCCCCAACGCACACCCCTCCGGCAACTGCGTCGGCATATCCTTCAAACTATGCACCACCGCGTCCAATTCCCCCTTCAGCAACCCCACCTCCAACTCCTGCGTCCACAGACTCTTCGCGCCGAAGTCCGGCAAAGCGGTCACCTGATTCTTGTCCCCCATCGTCGCCATCGCGTGGATGCGGTACTCGTGGTCCGGAAACCTCTTGCGCAGGGCTTCGATGAACAGGTGCGTCTGCGCGAGGGCCAGCGCGGAGCGCCGCGTGCCGACGTTGATGACCTTTTGGGTCTCGGCGATGGGCGGTAAGGTGGTGGTTTGGAGGGCGGAGGGGTCGGTGGAGTTGTTGGGCAGGGAGGAGGGGGACTCGGTGGTTTTGGGCGGGGCGTTGCTGTGCGCGGAGAGGTAGGTTAAGGGTTGGGTGGAGGGGGAGGCGGAGGGGTTGGTGGGTTGGAGGTCGGATTCGGAGAGAGCGGGGGCGGTGGAGGTGCGTTCGGCCATGGTGGTGGTGTGGAATTGGAAGACCAGAGAGCAGGGTTGATGTTTGCTGGACGAGATGGTGGTCTGACCTACGTTAGGGAAGGTGGGATGAGACGAATTTTGGCATCAATGGTGGGGTTCGGAGATAAATTAGCTCCTGGTGGCTTGTCGATCTGCCGTTACAGGGACGGCGTGGTTCAGCCTCACGAGGCGTTAGAGCAGGGACAGTGATGCACTTTGGGCTGATGCTAGGTTCCGAGGTCTTTGAGATGTTTGAGATTCACCTTCTTTCTGACATTGAAGAGAGCAGAACTATGTTCGATTCTAACGCCATCTACTATGCTGATGCTATATGCTTGACCACACTATCAACTGCAAAACATCCTCATCATCCACAGACTACTCATCATCACCCCCTTTGAGCCCCTCTACGTACTTCCTTGCCGTATCTTTAACCTTCTCAACACTCTTCTCATCCCCATGCTTCTCCTCAAACTCCAACCATCTCTTGAACACGAACTTGGCTCGTCTTCCCTTCATCTTCATGCCCGCCATCCGCTCAAACAAAGCCCGAACATTATCCTTCTCGCCCTTGCTGATCTCCAAGTCGGTATACTGATCCCAGATGTCGAATCTCTTGGGGAAGGCTGAGAGCAATCCTTCGAAGAGCGTGCGGCCACGTTCCGCGTCACCATTGGGAGAGTTGAACTCTAGTGCCGCAAACTTGGCTGTCAAGTTCCGGTGGAGGTGCTCGGGGACTGACTGAGTGGCACGCTGGAGGAGCGCACGGCCACGGGCAGGCTCTTTGAGAGTTGTGAAGAGGAATGTTGCGTAGTTGAGCCATAGCTCTGGGTTTGGGGTAAAGTCCTTCTTCTTGATCATGGCTTGGAAGAGTGCGTCTGCTTTCTATAAGGGCATTGTTAGCTGTGGCCATGCGTAGAATTCTGCAAGGTGACTTACTTCAGTTTTGCCAGAGTCAATGTATATGCTAGCAAGCTTCTCGTGCATCTCTTGAGCATCGCTGTACTGACTAGCCCGCTTGAACACTTCCTCCAAAGACTCATCACTGCCGTATGTATTCTCCAGATTCATCAGGGCAATCCACACGTTCGACTTCTCTTCCTGTTCGCGAATGTGGATCGTCCTCAAGGCTCGCTCAGCAATCTCTCTAGCTCTATCCACTTCGCCAAGTTGCAACTGAAATGCCATATATTGGATCCAGAGGCTTGACGAATTTGGCTCACCGAGTAGCTGTCGCTCAAAGTCGGCAACGGACTGGGGCCCGTACTTGTCTAGATCGCCGGTTCTGTCCTCCTTGATCTCTGGGCGCTTCTTCTTCTTCTTGGGCCTGTCCGGTGCCTCTTGCGCCTCATCGTAGTCTTCGGCTACCTCACCCAAAGTTTCACCAGTCCAATCGAAACCGCCTGCGGAGAGTACTTTGGACGGATTGGACGTTGGCTCATCCACATCCATGCCGTCTGCATGTTGCACAGGCTTTTTGCCATCTTCTTCGTCGCTGGCGTCACTGTCCATATCCTTGACATTGTCGAGATCCACTCCTCCATCATCCATCTCCTCGTCCTCGTCGCTCTCTCCATCAAGCACTATACCATCAGCCATGTCATCATCACTGTCTTCATCACCATCGACATTCTCGCTGTGATTTGTCACATCCTTGAAGTATGATGCCTTCAACCCGAAGCTGATCCGCTTCTTTTCAAGCTCGACCTTGAGCACCTTGGCTTTCACAACATCACCCTCATCATACAGCTTCCGGACATCCTCCACTCTCTTGTCAGCAATCTCACTCCGATGACAAAGACCGCTAACGTTATTGGAGTTGTCAACGACGATGAAGACACCAAAGTCTTCGACCTTCCTGATCTTGCCAGTAACGATCATTCCTGGTTCCATGTCCTTGAAGCTCAGTTGCGGGACGTAGTCCTTGTCCAGCATGGACGCCTTCAGACTCATCTGGATGTGGTTCAGCTCAGGCTGAACACCAGTGACTTTGCCCTTGACCATCTGATCGACCTCAAACTCTGATTTCCAGTCCTTGATGTACCGGTCCGAGAGCTCCGCCACCTTTACGAATGCTTTCACTTCAGGTCCCAGGCTGACGAACACACCTCTCTCGTTGAGCCTCGCCACGAAGCCGCGGTAAACATCGTTCACCTTGACTTGGGAGATACTTGATAGTTGGGGATCAGCGACTGGCAAGGAAGAGCTCAGTGTCTTGGACGGTCGAGCAGTGAGAATGATCTTCTTGTTGGGCGCATCGACGTTCAGTATACAGACACGAATGATGTCATGCTTCTTGAACTTGCTAGGGTCGGCCTCCGAGTAGTCGTCCGCCAACTCAGTCAGATCAATAGGCCCTCCCAAGTGCTCGTTGATTTGAACGAAGATATTGCGCTCAGTGACCTTGGTCACGCGAGCGGGCAGAACCTGACCCTTTGAAACGGTCTCTAGGGATAGTCCTTCGTTCGACTCCGTGGTCTCTTTGGACCTCTTGGTTAATGCAGTCAAATCAAGCTTGTTGCTGGCCGCATCGACCTGCTTGACGGTCACTTGGATGGCTGAGCCGATAGGAAAGCTTTTCTCCAGATCTTCCTGAAGTGCCGGGTCTCTGGTTAAATGAGTTCTGCGAATGCGTCCACGAATATTGGGTGTTAGGTTCACCCAAAAGTGCGTTTCCGTGTGGTTGTTGACGAAAGCAATCCACGGCTGCCCTTCTTTGACGCTCTCCATGGTCGGATTCCAGTCCTCCAACTTTGTCTTTGCGGAGAGTTCAAAAACAGTATTCTTCGAGTCCCTGTGCGAAATTGGTAGGAACTTGTGGGTTCGCGCATCGTGGACGCCCAAGACTCGAACGTCAACGACATCGTCCTTTTTGAACTGACTCGTAGGCCGTTTCTTGTCATTGATGTCATCCCAGCTTTCAAACAACTCAGAGACATCAATGCGGCCGTGAACACCGTCCGCCAACCGTACGTTGAGCTGACTCTGCTTCGCCGAGACAACCCTTGCCTTGGTAAGAGCGCCTGGAGCAAAATCATCCACGGATGTGGAGGTACCATCGACAGGGTTGACCAAGCTCTGTGGCTCCGTTGTTACGGAGGACTTGGCAACTTTTCGTTCGGCCGCCTCGTTGACCGCCTCGGGCTTCATGGTGAGTAGGAACCGATCCTGAGATTCATCAATAGCTAGAACAGTCGCCGAGATGGATTGAGACTTCCTCAGTCCAAAGCCTGGCAACTTGGCCATCTCGTCTGTGAGTTGGTTCTTCAGTAGTAGGCCAACAATACCACCCGCGAACTGTACGAATACTCGCTCGCCTTCTATGTTGCGAACGAAGCCGTCTACCTTTGCACCTTTCTTGACGTCTGAGAAGCTCTTTACCAAGGTACCACCTTGAGACGCCTTTACTAAGCTAGGCTTGTTCGAGAGGTAGACTAATGGTCGCTTCTCCGATTTATCTAAGATTACCAAATCGTGCAGTGTCTGACCGACTCGGATTTGCTTGAGGGCAGAAGCGTCTTTCTTGGCTGAGCCATCACTGAGCTGGCCGATTTTGAGGATGCCCTTGAGGCCAGTAACTTGAACCTCCAACGTCACCTCACTGTCGGTCTTCTCCAAGACAGCACCGCTGGTAAGAGAGCCCACCGTAAGGTTCTTGAAGGCGTTCTGCACTTCAGCACCAAAGGCCGAAGGGTCCCTGCAAGACACGGTCATCCGCCTCTCCTCTGGGTCAACGTTGAGCACATGCGTGTTCACCACTTGACCGATCTTGAAATGATCTGCAGGATTCTTGATGAATGCCTCGCTCATTTCCGACGCGGGCAAGAAGCCACGCGTGTTGCCATAGTATTGCACTACAGCGCCGTTTGGCAGTAGGTTGATGATGGTACCTGGGGATTGTGCGCCAACAGCAATCTTGTGGTAATCGGACCATACGTCTGCGTCGGAGTTGACCAATGTCTTCTTCAAGGTCAACCGCATCTGGCGCTTTTCGGGATCCACAGAGAGGACTCGGGCAGTGACAGGAACACCTTCCCTGAACTTCTTCTCTGGATGTTGCAAGTGAACATCTGCCATGTGCATCTCAGGAACCAATCCGGATATGCCCTCAGCAAGATTGACAAGCACACCACCAACACCCTTGGCGTTAATGATCAGCTTCTCTACTTTGCCTTTCACCACTTTCCCGACTTCTACGTCCTCAACGCGAAGGAAAGGCTGTGCAAGCACCTTCGGTTCAAGCGAGACCAGAAACAAGCCGTCAACAGCGTTGTAGCCTATTACTCTAGCAGGATGTACCGAGCCTGGAGCATATGGGCCAGAATCTGAGGATAGTGAATCGATCTTCTTGTCTGAGATCCGAGAAATGTGTGCAAATGCCGGAACCCGCTTCACTCCCACGTCCAGGAAGAGACCGGACCTAGGCAAGACCTTGGTGACCTTTGCTTCCTTGACTGTAGAGGAGAGAGGCAACAGGTCTAGGGGCGCCCTATGGGCCTTATCTTCCAATGAGGTACGGCCCTCGAGAGATAGTACATGTTCCAGCAGAGATACATTGATTTTGCGCTTTTCATCGTCCGGATAGGTGGCGAGCACTCTCACCTTGACCTTGTTGCCCACCTTGAACCTGCTTTCCAAATCTTTGGCACTGTCGGCGACACCGCTGTGTATGCGATCGGCTACGGCATCCAAGGAGCCTAGCACTTTTCCAGCGAGGCCATCCTGGGTGACTTCAGTGATGAGCATATCCGTTGCAGTACCTGGCAGATATAGGTCAATGGAGGGCGCATCGTTGAGTGATGTCCCCTTCTTGGCCAACTTCTGCGGATCTGTGGTGAGCTTCACAATCTTGCCATTTGAGCTTGTTCCAATGACGAGGCAGAGGAACACAGCGCCTTCTTGAATCTTCGAGTAATCCACATCCGCTCCAATCTCCTTGGAGGACATAAATCCCTTCACATCTTGATCTTCCAGTCCTAGATCCATTTGAAGGCCATGGTCCTCGACGCTGCGTACTGAAGCCTGAATGACTACGTTGCTCGTCAAGTCAGACTTCTTCAGCCCCGCGTTTGCTTGTGACGGATAGACCGATAACTCTATCCGCTTCTTCTTCGACGACTCGTCCGCATCTGTCGTGACAGCAGCCCTCAGGTACTGGCCAATTCGGAAACACGATTTCAGATCAATATCGTCGTCCTCGTCCGCGTCCTCCTCCTCATCCTTCTGTAACAGTGCCTCGATCTTCTGGTTCAACTTGGATGACATGGCTGTTAGCGGAACATAGCCCGTGAGGTTGTTGGGCAGAGCCAATGCAATATCCTTGCTCGTAATCTGAGTAACTTGACCAAGTACCAAGGAGCCTGGTACGAGCCGCTTGTAGCTCAAGCCCTCAATTTTGATTCCTGGCTCCTCCGCGCTTTTGGTATCAGCCTTCCCCTTTGTCTTGGACCGCTTCTTTTTCGTAGGCTTCACAGCTTCTCCAGTGTCCGCGCCATCTTCTTCATCGCTAGACTCGACGTTCGCCGTCCTCTTCTGGCCACTCTGCTCGAAAAGGACGTCTCGGTCGGCTTGAATTTGGATTTGCTTGCGCTCAAGGGGCGTCAAGACGCTTGCGCCCCCTCTGGGAAATGATCGCTCTTCATCCTGGAGAATTGACTTCTTTGGAAGGTTTCTCTCGCCATCTGTGGAGACCGCTGTCTTCTGCGCTGGCTTTTCGTGCTTGTCAGACTTCTTCGGTTTCTTGTCCGAGGCTTCGTCTTTGCGCGGGCGCTTTGCGGATCGCCCTTCATTCGACCCGGCAGCGGCCTTTGCAGGCTCTGCCCGCCTCTTAATCGCAGGCATGTTGTAAACTTGACCGGGGTTGTATAGGTGCTTCGCAGATTGAAGATGCGATGGATTTCCGTCATAAGAAGTTCCAGGCGGTGGACAAATTCTGCCGGATATTGCCAAGATTTCCGAGCTTGGGCCGCCCTTAACGTTTGACGCGACTTTGTGCGGGAAGACCGCGACCGACCGCGACTTGCCCGTGGCTAGCAGCCTGGGCGATCTTCAGTCTCCCAGGTACTTCCTCTTCCCAATGTGCTTGTCTGTATAATCCCCATCCTTCCCCTCCATTCCTATATAGTGGTTTGACAAAACTAATGGATCAATTACCGACCGCACCTTCTTCTCAGCAAACAGTCCAAGACGAGAATGCATCTTTCCACAATGATATTGCGTCATCACCAGTACTGCCGTCTTCGAGGACACGAAGTCCACGTAGGAAGGAGAAAAGACCGCCTCCCATAACCCCGAAACGCTTTACGAGATTCTTCACGCCCCGGTCCTCCTCTGGTGTTCACAGAAAAACAGACCATATCAGCAAATCTGGCCGTCAGCTGCGGGATATCACACGATCAGCACTCAATCGAAGGGCATTCAGTGCAGAACAAGCATCCCGTGCAAAAGTCACCTTCCCGGACCTTCTAGTCGACAACGATGACAAGCTCCTCCCTCCAGATCCAATCTCAACCGCGAAGAAGAGGAAGGTTGCCTTACCCTCTCCTGCATCATCCCCTCTAGTCTCGTCACCATGCAAGAGGATACGGTTCCAGGTACTGGAAGATGAAGAAGGCGATCTTGTACACTACTCCTCGGACATTGAGCACGATGATACAGCATCTTCAGTCAACACCCCAATCCGGAAGAGAGAAGTCCCATACGAGCAGGAGATCTACCCAGAGCCGGTACGACGAGCAAGGACGTCGGGCATAAATGGACGGCTAGTCGAGCGAACCTTTGGCGGGCAGAGGGCACTGGGTAGAGGAAGACGTATGGACCATTGCACAGGTAAGACTGGCCACTTTGCCTTCGTCTGCCATGCTAACAAGACTAGACTGGCGCTCGCAGGTCTCAGATTTCTATAGCAGGCCAGAGGACCACTACAAATCTCCGGAACATACTCTGCCAATGTCAATTGCAAGCTGCAATACTAACTCCGTCATTGCTTTTGGTGAAGAGGAGGGTGGAGTCAACCTTCTTGATACTTCTGATCATGACGGCAAAGTCAAACGAATATTGCGCATAACACCACACGTCAATGCTGTCATGGACATCGCTTTCTCATCGGATGACATGCTATTAGCTACAGCTTCTGGGGATCAGACAGCTCATGTAATCGACATCATGAAGAGAACAACAAAATACATCATGCAGGGCCACCGCTCTTCCGTCCGACAGGTCCGGTTCCAACCTGGGAATGACAATGTCATTGCTACTTCTGGCAGGGACGGGAGCGTTCTGCTGTGGGACCTACGATGCAAAGGTAGAGACGGACCTGTAAAGGCAATCCACTGCAACTTTCAGCCAGGGGAGGAGATACCTCATCACAAAGCCAACTGGCCTAATGTCTACAACTCCATCCTTGATGCACACGCCCCGAACATCACAAGCGACCATTCGAATATATCACCTCGAGACGTTTCCGTGACTGCCCTTCAGTTCTTGCCTCAAGGTCGGGAAAACCTTATTCTTACGGGATCGGACAACTCCGCGAGCGTCAAAATGTGGGATATGCGAGGGAAATATACCCAACGCCGCGGGCCGGCCATTCCTGTCTCCACAACCGAGATGCCTCAATGGCACTCAAAGTACCGCAACTTTGGCATCAGCTCTCTCGTCTTCGGCTCTGATGGTGCACGTTTCTACGCTGTCTGCAAAGACAGCACCGTCTACGCCTACTCGACCAACCACCTTGTCCTGGGTGGTTCACCTGACCTTGCTCGCTCCAGCGCCCGCCGCAACACATACGGCAGCAACAACTACCAAGGCCTGGGACCCATCTACGGTTTCCGCCATCCCAGTTTCCGCGTGACAAGCTTCTATGTCAAAGCCGCCATGCGCACAGCTAGAGACGACCACACCGAGCTCCTCGCCGTCGGAAGCGGTGATCAATGCCCCGTCGTCTTCGCCACAGACGAGACGTACATGAACCGCCAAGCGAAAGAGCATTATGACAGACCCGACGCCGCCGACTTACGCTCTGTACCCCACTTTGACATCCCTAGCACTCCTCCCGTCGGTGGCGGGACACCGCGTCTTGGCACCTCGTCCTTCTCTTCATTCATCCAGGCGGGCAACAAGCCGTTCGGTGATGTGCCTATCTACGAGCACGGCGCACCGCTCGTGAGGGGGCACACGGGAGAAGTCACAGCTGTTACGTGGACGCATGACGGAAACTTGATTAGTGTGGGTGATGACATGAGGACGAGGTGCTGGAGGCAGGATGCGGATGCGGCGAGGGATCTGAGACTGGGCGGCGAGAAGGAGGGGAGGAGATGGGGGTGTGGGTGGGCGGAGTGCGAAGGTTGGGATGATGACGAGTAGGTGGACGCTTTATCCTACGAAGGCACCCTCACTGTGCCGTAAAAGCAACTTGTTGTGCTATGTTTAGAGATATACCCTTTTGGTTGTTACCGGGTTCTCAGCAGACGGTGAAAGTCGGCTACTGTTGAAAATATGAGGAAGTTTTTTTCGTGACCACAGTCCAAAAGAATCGAAACGCTTTGTTACCCGACCAATTCGTTCTATCACATGTGCAAGACTTTCATCATAATCATATCGTGGCATTGAACGCTAACATACAAAACACCTTGGGTATTCCCACAATCCTTCACACACTCCACACACACTCATCCCTTTCACCTCCCCCCACCAGGCGCATAAACCATCCCCCCCGCCCCCGCCCCCCTCTCCCTCCCATAAGCATCCCCCCCGCCAACACTCATACTCGGCCCAGCAAACTGCCCCCTCACCTCCTCCCTCCCCCCAACCTCCCTCTCCCCCTGCACAACAACACACCAAACACACCAACACCCCTTACAGCAATCCCCCAGCACGCCCCCATCCCTGATCCCATACATCCTCCGCACCTTCCCCCTTTGCAGCATCGCAGGCAGCCACTGCATGCCGCAGCACATCAGCCCCGCGAAGAGCACGCACGAGCTGTCGCAGGAGGAGTGGCCGTTCATGTCCGTCGGGTCGAGGTGTTTGGACTTTTGGGAGAGGCGGTGGGAGGTTCGGGAGTGGAGGATGCAGGGGCAGAGGAGGCCGAGGCAGCAGAGGGCGGGGTCGGAGGGGTCGCAGAGGGAGTGCGTCCAGTGGGGGGAGGTGTTGGAGGACATGTTTGGGTGGGGGATTTGGCCGGGGAGGTGCGGGAGGGTGGATGCGGCGTTGGGGTTTGTCGAAGGCAGGGCGGTGTCGGGGACTATGGGTGGGGTTTTTTGTTTTGTGACGGGGAGGGTGGCGTCGGCGTAGGGGGTGTAAGGGGTTCTTGGGGAGGTGGGTGAGGTGGCGGTTGTAGGTTGGATGGGGGTTGGTTCGGGGTAGGTGTGTTTGACGGGGAGAGGGCCGGGTGAAGAGGGTTCGGCTGGTGCGTTGGTTTGAGGGATGTAGGAGTAGGTGTATTGTGGTTGTTGCGGTTGCGGTTGGGGTATTTGTGGTTGGGTATGTTGAGGCTGTGTGTAGACACTCTGCTGCTGTCCCTGCTGGATCTGACCTGCAACACTCCTAGTCGGCTCAGGATATGCAGGAGCTGGCCCCGTGGGTGAATCAGGGCTCTGCGGAATTGTAGGCTCGGTCGGTCTCCTCTGCGCCGTTTGTCGAGGAGCAAAGGTCGGATTTTGTACTTGGGAAGGCGTCTCCTGCCAGGAGAACCTGGGCTGTCCATTGTTTGCTACATCCTGTCCTTGTTCCGCCGCCTGCGCTGATGCCGACGGAGGGACGACGTACGGCCCAGACTTCTGGTCCACCGAGTAACCAGACTCGTATGAGAACCGTTGACGGGGAGGATTCGTTGCGGGCTGTTGTTGCTGGTTTTGAGGTTGGGACTGTTGCACAGGTACTTGAGGGTAGTACTGTTGTTGCGGATATCGCGGGTCCATGCTTCGAAGCGGGCTGACGCAGCCGTGTTCACACTTTCGATGTTGATGCGAGCAACCGGAAAGAACGGTGGTACAACGAATCAAGATACAGTCTGAAGATGTGACAGGATTGAGGAAGAGGAAATGAGAGATCAAGATAAAGTATCTCCAGCAATTCCGTCGCCAAGGTCAGGTAAGCGTACGTACGCCCCAGTCGCTGGCAGAGGGCGTAAGCACGGGCAAACGAGTGGCTTACAGCTCTTGTGTTTCGTCTGTGAGGAACAGCAAGCTATGTATAGCTGGAAACGAGGCTGAGCTGAGTCGATCTTTAATCTTCAAGAATCCAACAGCAATGGACGCGCAATGAGAGAGGCAAAGTAGACAAGATTGACAGCAATTGAACTCTGGTAACTTATCCCACCCACGCCGCAGGGTCTCTGGACAATATGTATGCCCACGTTAGCCTTCATCAATCCGGCACTTGGCCATTCACAACCCCTTGAAGAGGTAAGCGGTACGATGCAAACATCGACTCTTGTGTGCGCAACGCGCAGCAATTGGAGGGAGGCGCTTCGACGGCGTGCGCCAGGGCCGTTCTGTCACAGCAAATGGCCGGGTGTGTGTGGGCTGCCGATCTGCGACCCCTCGGCGCTTATTTGACTCTCTCCAGTAGTTGAGTCTGCGTCGCGGCGTGGTACAGAGTATTGTCACGTCCGATGGTTAGCGCTTTTTATTAGCAAGGGTGCGAGTCGGGCACGATCGCGGCTCTCTCCGACTACCAAGGTAATTACGGCTAATAGCCGGAGATAGATAGCCAATCAAACTAAACGCCAAGACGCAAAAAAGCTAATTCCGCGTAAAGCGGAGTAGATCCGCGGCTTAGATAAGATAAGATTATCTGATCATCAGATAAGATGAGCCGGAAATACCTTTTTACGCGGACTAGTTGAGTTAGCACGTGATGTGAGGTCTCTAAGCGCTTAGACCAGGAACGAATCAGTATCCCTGATGATAAACAGCGCTAACCATCGGACGTGAAAATACTCTGTACCTGAAGATGCACCAAGCCATCTGCGTGACTCTGTGTCACATCACGTTGCGGTGGTGATGAGATCATGTCTGATGCAGTGTGAAGTCTGAAGAAAGGTGACAGGTGTTTGTAGGTGCGCTGAAGCTTTGGAGAAGCACATCAACAGCTTCGGGCGTTGCATAAGGCTGGACTGCGGCAGAGTGATATATGCTGCTATTGGCCAAGACCAGAGCTCATGCAGAACGGCACGGCCAGCCCTTGCAGCTTTGAAGAGCAGGCAAGAATCGGCTGGAGGTTGATGGGCGCATCTAGATTTAGTGAACGTGATGTGACGTCTGAATAACGAAGGGTTTCTCGTCGTTCTCGAGCTTGTGTGCAAAAACGACAGATACCCTTTGACAGTTTAATGGTAGATGGAAACCACTGATCTCGCTCCAGGCACAGTATGTCAACATGACTCCATGTCAGATGACTTGGCACGTGCTGTATTACTACAGTATATACAACGAAACTGGAACACCCGAGGAACTTCGCTGCCACCATACAAGATTGAGATAATTGCGGCCATGCTTTTCGACACGTCAATTCGGACAGTGGATCGACTCTATGCGTTCTCTGGCTTCTTCTCCCCTCGTGCCTCTGCTGGGGGCCTGTTGACGCTGACCGTTCCTTGGTTCTTTGCCGTCTCTGGGCTTCCTTCTCCCTTCTTGCTCTTACCTGGATCGCTGGTGATATCCACAGAGTGCTTGGTGTTGGTGTTGGAGAGACCGGCTTGCTTGTCTGAAGTCTCACCCTTGACCGGTTGTTTTGATGCAGAAGCCTTTGGAACAGATTAGTATTGTTCTTTGTCCTGCAAGTCAGAATACCTACCTTGTCCTTGTTGGCACCCTCCTTGTTATCCCGCTCGTCGGTGTCAGCGTGGCCTAGTTCTTGACCATACCCGCTTTCAATGCGCTTCTTCGCACCGCCCTTGGCATCGGGAATGTGCTTCCGGGTGTCTGACATCTTCTTGTCCTCACCACCTTGATTGGTTGCTCCCTTGAACTGAACGCCTTCCACGCTACCGCCGCTCTCGGGACCTTCGACGATGTGAGCCTCATCCTTCTTGGGAGCCTCTTCATCCACGACAGGCTTGTTGCCCTCAGAGAGTTCGTTGCCTTCGCCAGGCCCAACTGTGTCCTTGTTCTGGTCACCAGCGTGTCCACCTTCGTCTCCAGTGGAATCTCTAGTGCCTTCCTGGTCCCCTTCTTTCTTGGAGACGTCGTCAGTCTGCTCCTGAGACTCCTCCTCGGACTGCTCTGCCTGTTGATTCTCGGTGTTGTGCTCCTCGGAGACTGTCTCAGCTCCATGATGTGCAGGACGGTGGTGACCAGTAGTTTCGGCCGGTGAGAGCAAGTACAGAGTGCTGGGGATAGTGACGGCAACGGCACCGATGAGCCTTGAAACCAAATGTCAGCTGAATGTGCATTGACCGATGCTACGACCGACCGACTCAAAGCACGGGCAAGCGGAACAATGCAATCATCAACAGGTGCGCACTGGGGACAGCATACCAGGGAAGATCGCTCCCAGCCTTTACAGCATGACCACCACCGCTGGCGTATCTACGGCCGGCGATCCGGACTACTTGAGAAGCTCGTTGCGATTGGAGTAGGTCCGAGGTCTTAGCTGTGCGAGCGAACTGGGACCTGGAGAGGGAGCGGAGAGCGGTTGCTCGAGGTAGAACCATTGTGTAAATGACACTGCCAAACGTTCTGCGAGCAATTGGCTAGGTTGATGCTGTTTTGGGGTTGATTAGGGTGGATTGTCGAAGGTCGGGAACAGACGATGATGAGGTTGGACAAAATGGAACGATGTCACATCATCAGGTCTTGGTCGAAGCTCCGAGCTTCATTGAGCGCTAGTCCTTTTTCGACAGCTGTCGCTGCCTGAGGCTGTCTTTTCTGCTCTGCTCCTGCCCCGCCGCATCTCACATATATCGTTCAAGATACATCCCACTTGCCATCTCACTGTGCATCTGCATTCCGAAAACCGATTAGGCACTCTAACTTTTTCTTGTTCTGTTTTTCTTCGAGCGTACTATTTCTTTGTATCCAAAAGTTTCCGTACCACAGCGTGATCTCCACCCGTGCTTTCTGCCTGGAGCCGGAGGCAGCCTAGAGAACCGCATTCGCACTCTTCAACGTGCAATTCCCCGAACATACACCATCCTCCCCACGAGGGAACTCTTCCTCGCAGATTACAAGACCGTAACCCTCACACCCATAGTCAATATGCCTCCAGCAAACCCCGCGGCGTCCGCGCCTCCAAACCTGCACCAGCTGCTGCCCAAGTTTAACGATGCTGACCCCGATTTTCGCTACATGGCCCTTAACGATCTCTACACACTTCTGACATCAGGCCAACCGAACCACCAACTGAACGATTTCACACTTTGTGCAAAGACAGTGGAGGGGCTCTTGCATACATTGAATGACATAAATGGAGAGGTTCAGAACATGGCCATCAAGTGTCTGGGGCCCTTTGCCAACAGGGTTTCCGAGAACATCTTGTGCCCAATGGTAGAGAAGATTTCAACGATGAACACAGAAAACGCGGTGGACAACTCGATATCGGCTTTGGCGCTCAGGGCGGTTGTGGTAGCATTGCCTCGGCCGGTTACCGGAGTACCACCGTCAGGCCAAGTCAATATTGCATACAACGCAATCAGTAAGGTCTTGATGCCACGTCTGGTCGGTCGGGTTGTCATTCCACCAAAAGACAGAGGCAATCCTGCTCCTCCGCCGGGCATGCTGGTCGCGGATATGCAAAACGGAACGGACAGCAACGCAATAGACGTCCTTACTGAAGTCGCTAGGTGTTTTGGGCCAATGCTAAAAGAAGCGGAGGTAAAGGCGCTTATGCAGCAGGCACTGGATGTCTTGGAGGCCCCGAAAGCGAGCGCAGTGCTCAAGAAAAAGACAGTGGGCGCGCTCTCAATTCTCTCGGTTTACTTTTCGGACCAACAGCTGAGCGACTTTATTTCACACATCATCGAGCGTCTTCGAAACCCGCACCTTACGCCCCAAATGCGGAAGATTTACATAAACCTCTTCGGTGCCATGGCTCGTTCGGCTTCAAGGAAGTTCGGCACTCACCTGAAGACATTAGCACCATTCGTGTTCAGTGCAGTAAGCGCTGAAGAGCTGGAAGATACTATGCAGAACATGGAGGAAACAGGGGATCGGGACCCTGAGGGTGATGAGGTTCGAGAAGCTGCCCTTGTGGCCGTGGAAGCCTTTTTGGGATCATGCAGCAATGAGATGGTCGCATTTACGCACGAAAGTGTTGACGCTGCCATACGTTTCATCAAGTACGATCCCAATGTGCAAGGAGACGAGGATATGGATGACGAAGAGGAGGAGGAAGCGGACAAAACGTTTGATGATGAAGATTATGAGGAAGAACAAGGCTACGATGACGATGAAGACGTCAGTTGGAAAGTGCGACGATGTGCTGCCAAAGTTCTGTACACTCTGATTGCGACCAGAGGCAGCACTGACCTCCTAGAGAGTGGCCTACTGTACGACAAGATAACCCCGGTCTTAGTTTCCCGGTTTAAGGAACGTGAGGAAAACGTACGACTGGAGGTGCTTTCGACGGTGGGGTGTCTCTTGAGAAAGACGGGGACTGTGACGGGTGCCAGAGATAGCTTTCCACTAGCACCTTCGGATTCAACCATGGCACCCCCTCCCAGCCGCAAGCGACGAAGAGGTGGCAGCGACGCCAGTATGTTTGACGTGCAGGCTCAGATCAGGTCATCAACAGGGTTTACATCGCCAATCGAGGAGGTACCGTCAAGTGGTCCTCGTGCAGCACTTGCAAAGCTCAGTCCTGAGATTGTTGGGGCTGTCACGAAGTTGCTGAAGACAAACTCGCCCATACCGACAAAACAGGGTTGTATGTCACTTTTGAAAGACCTTGTGGTAGCTCAACGAGGTGGCTTGACCAACGAGCTGGGGCAGATCATCGACCCTGTCAGAGATGCCATTCTGCTCTCAGGAAGCACTCTTGCAGGGAGTTCGGTGGCCACGGCGAATGGCTTGCGCATTGAAGCCCTGCAACTGTCCGGCGCAATTGCCGAGGCACATTCGTCCAAGGCACTCAAAGATTGCTTCTCCAAAATCACTCCCGCACTGGCAAAGGCAGTCAAAGACAGTTATACCAAAGTCTCGATAGCAGCGCTGGAAGCGATTGAACAGTACATGAAAGCGCTCACGCCCCCACGGTCCCTCTCATCAATGTCCGCCAACCAACCTTACCTGAAGGAAATTTTCAGTGTGCTTGTCGAACGGATCTCCTCGAATGAAGCGGATCTTGAGGTGCGGCAACAGGCGGTACAGACGCTTGGTCTACTCCTGGGTCGTACTTCGGGCACACAGGGAACCAAATTTGTTGATCTTCAGATGAGAATGCAGGGTCTGGAGCTAGTAGCCGATCGTCTACGCAACGAACTCACGCGATTATCTGCTGTTAGAGCAGTGGGTACCATAGCTGTGCTGGCACAGAGCAAGACGGACTACAAGTCGGAATGGGTTCGAAGTGTCTGTCTGGAATTAGGTGCTCAACTGCGAAAGGCGAGCAGAGTCCTGCGCGGTGCTAGCTTACAAGGTCTAAGGGATCTCGTTGTCAGTCCTGCAAGTAACCAACATCTTGACAGCAAGACCGTTCTCGAAATCGTTAACATGCTACTGCCCGTTGTGGTGTCCAACGACCTCCATATGCTGGGTCCAGCCTTGATGATCATTGCGACCGCGACAAACAAAGACCCACAGCAAGTTGCCAACACTCAACTCAGTCAGTCTTTGTGTGAGATTGCGAAATCGCCCATCAGTGGTCATGCTTTCGATTCCCTCCTAGTCCTGGTAGAAGCGATTGGTAGTCAAGGCATTGGCATGCCTCTTATGCAAGGCCTGTTGAAGGAGGTCGGAATCAGCGGCGACGCAGACACCGTCGGCAAGATGATCGGTACACTGGTAGTTGCTGGTGGCCAGTCCGTAGGCGTGGGATTGGATGCGTTTGTTCAGGAGCTTAACACTACAAAGGACGAACAACGCAAATGCCTAGCACTTTCTGTGCTTGGTGAAGCAGGTATGCGTTTGGGCGACGCCTCACCGTTGCAGCCGGATCTGTTCCTCGGGCATCTTGCATCGCCATCAGACAAGCTGCCTTTAGTCGCGGCGGTTGCTTTGGGCCGTGCTGGGTCAGGCAATATACCGAAATACCTCCCAGTCATTCTCAGCGCCATGGGCAAACCGAATGCAAAACAGTACAACCTTCTGCATTCCATCAAGGAGATACTTCAGCATAACGGCGCTGAGTCGGACATTATTCCTTACGCCCAGCCACTCTGGGATAACCTCATTTCCGCATCCTTAAATGAAGACAACCGAGCGATAGGTAGTGAGTGTATTGGAAGGTTGGCAATTATCGATCCCAAGACCTACCTTCCCCAGCTCGAGGTAAGTTTGAAAGTACACTCCAGGCAAGGACCCAAAACTAACTTTCACAGACCTTCCTCAAAGACAAAAAGGCAAGCGTCAGAGGCATGGTCATTGCAGCGTTACGCTACACCTTTGCCGACACCGATGAGAGCTACGACGAATACCTCCGACCTATCGTGGTTGGCATGCTCAAAACTATGCTTGCCGAGCATGATCTTGACAACCGCCGAATCGCTCTAACGACTCTCAACTCCGCCGTACATAGCAAGCCCGACCTCATTCTTCCCTACCTCAACGAATTACTACCCTATGCCATGCGAGAGACCATCATTAAGCCAGAGCTCATTCGAGAAGTACCGTTCGGTCCGTTCAAGGTCAAGGTTGACGACGGACTTGAACTGAGAAAGGTAAGTTTAGTGTTCATACGCTATGCGACAGTCAAGCTAACCATTACCAGGCGGCATATCAGACTCTCTACGCCCTGATGGAAACCACCTTCAACCGCCTCCCTGTTCCTGAGCTCTTCGACCGCCTAATAGCAGGCATAACCGACGACCACGATGTCCGACTTCTTTGCTCGCTCATGCTGACCAAGCTCATCCAACTTGCCCCGTCAGAAACCACGCTCCACCTCAATGCACTCGCCATCGCATTCAAGAAAGTTCTCAGCGTCAAGCCAAAGGAAAACGCTGTGAAACAGGAACTTGAAAAGGTAGCAGAAGCACAAAAGACCGTTCTCAGACTCAGCTTGCACCTTATCAAGGACTTCCCAGCAGAGACAGTAGGCGATCAAAGTGCAGGCTTCAAGGCTTACTGGGACTGGGCCAAACCAGAGTTCCAGCAGATGATCACGAGTTTGGACAATGAGGGCAAGGAGAAGGAGAGGGAGAGGTGAGTGTGGAGCACAGCTATTGCTACGCACGACATATATTAAGATATCATTATCGGCATCAGCAACACTATCTCCGCTGATGTGAAATGCTAAAGGGTGTCCTCAGCAAGGTAGATCCTCTGGCTCCTGTCGCGCCATCGGCACCGGTACGCTCCACGCCCCAGTTTGGTCGTCCTGTCTCCCCATTGCGAACAATACCCTGGAGGAGACCGCCTCGGGGCGCTGATTTCGATGTATGGTGATTACATTGCGCTTGGTCGGAGTTGCATTGATTGTAGGGAGGCGGGTCTGGCGAGGAAGCATGCGATGGGGATGCAGTAGCCAGCTAGCACATCAGGCCGATGATAAACCATCTCCAAATCTGTTTGTCTGCATGTGTGCGAAGTGAAACCTGTCTACTCTTTGACTTTCGTGCAGCTTCATCCTAGCCTTATCAACCACAACAGTATACGGAGCTTCACTTCCTCTGCTAATCACTGATCATCTTGGTTTTCTTGCAATTTGGTTGCATGTCAGTAGCCAACCATCTTCTACTGAAGTCTCGTAAGGTTGTAAGTTCAAATGTCGTTTCCTAATATGTCCGACCTGCGGAACTACATCCCAACACCAGATTTACAGCACGATACAAATCCGCAAACCGAAAACCAGTGATGCGAAGCTCTGATGATTTGGATTGGAGGCGATCAACAGTCAGGAGGACTTTTCAGTACCATCCGACACCATCACTGCTTTGTGCGTAGAGGTAAATGATCGTGATGGCGGACGGTGAGCCTTAATCGAGCTGTCGGAAGTAGGTTATGCCGAGCCCGAGTAGCCCGATTAGGGCGGCTCTGCAAATTTGACCTCACTTCAATCCCCTTCCTAATTCAGTCCTCAATAAAGACAATACCAACGCATCAATAATCCACGTCGCAATCTGGATAGAGCTGATCGCGAAGTTGATGCCGCCAGATAATGCGCAAACTCTGTCGCTGTACCCATTTCCAAATCGATGAATGTATGCATCGTCAAGCAAGGAGCGTTTCTTCAGTCTTCAATGAAGACAATATCAACGCTTCAATACTCCGTATTCATTCTCGATAGCTTTGATCGTGCGAAGGATGAACGCAGACAATGCGAATTTCAAGTTCACTCGTCGTTTCATGCATATCCCACTCAATTCTTCTGCGCGTCCTCAATCGCCGAAGATTTTTCCCGTTGATGTTCGTATTGTCCACCTTTCCGCAATATTGTTGCTTCAATGCGCTTCAAGATCGTTGAGAATGGCGTAATTCCTTTTTCCATTTCGCCGGTCGCAATTGTTATTGCCACTTACTACAGGTCTGCATCAGCTTCGTGGTTGACTCTGTTGACCGGGAGTTCATCTCGGGCGTATCATCCATTTGCGTTCAGAAACACTTCACGTCTCACGTGACTCTCTGTCAACGACGGTTTGCAACTGCGCATTCGAAGGCATGATTGTTCTAAACCTTGGGGACGCTTAAGGGAAATGTTTCGTCTCGCCCCAGGATCGATCCGTGTTCCTTGCACTTCAAGACGGATGTGGAAGGTGAGGAAGCGCTAACCACTTTTCAAACACAGGGTATATAACTCAATTAAAACTTTTTTCTCGACATTGTGGTGTAGCGGTAACGTTGCACCACGGGGAGCAGTAAGTCGCAATGCGCAACTTCGACCATGAGGGAAGTGAGTTTCTTTCCGCGGCCCGTTAGGGTCCTGCCTAGAAGTCATGGTCGACAGCTCGGTGCGCCGGTGTCCTGCACGCCGGTGAAATCCCTGTGGTAGACACAGGATGAGACCTCCGTTGATGTGCGGCCGTATGCCCGTTCCTGCCTTCGGAGGCCCCGCAGCTGCCCCGGCGGCCGAAAGGTGAGCAAAGCTCGCCCGGTCGTCACCTCGAATAAGTCCCGGGAGACGGGTACTTCCGTGAGGTGAGGCTCTCTAAGGAGAGTTCCACAACGTTTTGCAGTTTTCGCAGAGTTTTCTTTTTCGCTTGGGAGGGAGTAGAGTATGCGGCTGTTTTAAGTGCCTTGCGAGGTGTTCTCAATGTGGATACTTTTGAATAACTGAAGTTACAATCAAAATGTTACACTGTAGTCAATGCAAAGCTGATTAGTATTGTTGGCTGAAGCACTTTCTACAATTATCGCGACCGCGCTAGGCCCTTCCGTGGTGTCGTTATTCATTCAGTGCACAATCCCATAACTGCGCTCACAAAAGCTTGTCAATTAGTATTCACCTCACCAATTACCTGGCGCTCCCTGATTTTTACAATGGACGAATCAAGCATGTCATGTTTGAAGAAAAGCACAATGCATGCGACTGTCGCATCTCACACAGAAACGCTTTGTCGCCTTACGATAGTGCCTATTTTACGAGCTAACACGGCGATAGAGTTCGTCTCTCACTCTCAGCTTAGGCTATTCCAATCCGTGAACGACCCTTCACAGATTCCTCCTTGAAGCAAGGCTTCCATCTCATTCTCCTACGCAGCGAAGTCCATCTGCAACCGCAAGGGCTGACCACAACTTCTCGTTAAACCCACAGTCGCTGCGTCTCGTCAGCCAAACACACGGCAAGCAGGCTGCGAACACCCCACGAGGCTCAGACAGCTCGAACAGACGCAAGAGCACATAGTCGTAACTCGAAGATGCCGCAATCATCGTTTGATTGTAGCGGAGACATCCAGAACGAGGGGAAGATGTCATGTCACGCGGTCATACAACCAAAGTACCAAAGGATGCAAACTCGAGTATCACACCCTCATAAGCGGACGATATACTTGGGGCAACCACAAGGAGTGGATGGAGAGCCGGGAGCTGCCCGAAGAGTTATCGATGCATCTGTGGTGTTCAGCTGCAGGTCGAGCAAGTCAAGTCTTGCGGAGGTGGCAGTAGATGACAGCTGGCATACAGGCAGTGGAATGGCTTGGGGTCAAAGATCCACTTGTACGATACGGCAGAAACTGTTGAATGGTCTGGAGTGGAAGAGCAATTCTATCGCTCGGTGGCACAGTCCATATTGTGCCACAAATGCAGGGGAAGAAGTCCTGTGACCAGAACTCGTGCCGTGGGGGATCCAACGTGATCTCCAACCGTTGCTAGAACTCTGCATCCATTGGTCCCATAGTTGCTTTTCTAGTAAGCATGCAGTAGGTTTGCTTATGCCTCCTGCAAGCAGCCGTGGCAGACTCCCGCCCAATAGCAGGCGGGGACCCGAGCGGAATCGCAGTGACACTGCGCTTAGTCCGCTCTTAGAGATATCAGGCATTCGGTGCTTTGAGTAATCTCCAAGCTTCTGTGTCAAACTTTTCAAAGATTGCTTGACGGCACATTCTGTCAACAGACGTAATGCCAACCGCTTGACATAACCTTGCACGCGATAAGACGCAAGCTCAGCTCGGCGGAACAGTCGGCTTCTCTCGAGCGGAACCGGGCTTGGCGGGTTAGGTTTGCCGGGGGAAGAAGATCGATACGCCATCCGGACCAGATGCCCGCGGCTGATTGGCCAGGTGATCTCACCGCCAAGCCATCTCCAAGAGTCTCCAAGCGCAAGCGTAGAGTTTGATAAAGCTGCAATTGCTTGGGCATGGCGGAGTAATCTTCTCCATCACGTTTTCGTTGTGGGCTTCATTCTTTCCACCTTCTCGATAGCAGTGAGACACACGACCGAAGCACAATCTGTACCGCGTTTGAGGCTCAATTGAACCCCGATCACGTTGTTCAACAACGGTGCCGCGATCGTAAGGACCCACATTCGGTAATCGGCTTCCGGCCATTACATCGCTCCAACAAAAGTCTGGGGCCCAGTACTGCAAGGTTAGTTGCTCGTACTGGAATCTCGTGTCTGGCTTTGCCCTTTCCCCGCTGACTCTTCTACCTAGATTCTCGAACCTACATACATATCTGCAAACATAGCACTCATTCACTCACACTGCAACGGAGTCGAAGATAACTCACTTCACCCGCTAGATCCCACGCTGGATAACCCTACGTAACCCTTGCCTCTTAGGCCTATAGGAGCGGCGACTGGGCGCGACCGCTACCCTATATGCAGCGAGTTCGACACATTCTTATATCGGTGGACGGGGTCAACGACACGTTCCCTCCCTTCAGCTACAGCGACATTACGTAAACGAGAGACGAAGGCAAAAGGAGTGCAAGGAAGACAGAATCTCGGAAGAGATATCTCACAAAACACATAACAATACACACAATAAGAGAAAGGACCCTACAACACCGCAACCATGGTCTGGGAACACCTTGAACCCAACAAGCCGCACCTGGTCTACATCGTCCTCGGCGGCTTCACCACCCTCTTCATGCTCTGCTCCTCGGTCATCAAAGAGCGCTTCTACATCGGCGAAGCCACCGTCGCCACCATCTGCGGCATCATCTTCGGCCCGCACGCCGCAAACGTCGTCGACCCCATGACCTGGGGCAACACGGACCAGATCACGCTCGAGTTCTCGCGCATCGTCTTGGTGGTGCAGTGCTTCGCCGTGGGCGTCGAGCTACCGAAAGCCTACATGGAGAGGCACTGGCGGAGCGTGACGTTCCTGCTGGTGCCGGTCATGACGTTCGGGTGGTTGATTACGAGCTTGTTTATTTGGTGGATGGTGCCTATGCTAAACTGGCTGGATAGCTTGTGCGTCGCTGCTTGCGTTACGGCGACGGACCCGGTCTTGGCGTCTTCGGTTGTCGGTAAGGGCAAGTTTGCGAAGAGGGTGCCGAAGCATTTGAGGGATCTGCTGTCGGCGGAGTCTGGGTGTAACGATGGCATGGCGTTTCCGTTCATTTATCTGGCTATCTACCTGATCAGGTACAGGCCGCATACGAATGAGGTGGCGCTTCACTGGTTTTGCTACACCATCTTATACGAGTGTATCTTTGGCGCCATTTACGGTGTGGCCATTGGGTACATTGCGAGACGGCTGATTCGGTACTCCCACGAGCGCGACTTGATCGACAGAGAAAGCTTCCTCGTGTTCTACTTTGTCCTGGCTCTGTTCTGTGCAGGGTCCGGAAGCATACTCGGCATGGATGATCTCCTGATCGGGTTCGCGTGTGGAGTCGGGTTCAGTAACGACGGGTGGTTCTTGGAGAAGACCGAGGAGTCCCATGTGTCCAACGTCATCGATTTGCTGATCAATCTGGCGTTCTTCGTTTACTTCGGTACCATCATTCCTTGGGCCCAGTACAACTCCGAGGTTATCGGTCTGGTCCCATGGAGGCTGGTGGTCATAGCCATCTTTGTCCTGCTCTTCCGCCGCATCCCGATTATGGTCGCCTTGAAACCGGTTATACCTGATCTGAAGACGTGGCGGGAAGCCCTCTTTGCTGGTCACTTTGGACCCATCGGAGTCGGTGCCATCTTCGTGGCCATCCTGGCAAGAGCTGAACTGGAAACCGAATCGACTACGCCTCTCGCTGTACTACCTGAACCTGGATTCGAGCACTTGAACATCATCGAGCTGATATGGCCCATTACCACGTTCCTGGTCATATGTTCAATCATCGTCCATGGCTCCTCGATCGCTGTCTTTACCTTGGGTAAGCACATCAACACCTTGACATTGACTATGTCATATACCCAGGGAGTTGAGGAAGGACCAACATGGATGGACCGGTTGCCACGTATCCAGTCTCGTTCCAGGACTTCCATGTCTCGGGAGTCTGAGTACAGTGAGAAAGATATCGAGTATCCACCTGGTGCGCAGTTGCCCGGTAACTTCCTGAGGAGGCAGAAGGAGGGTGAGAGTGAGGGCAAGGGAACTGGCAGAGCATCGTCCAGAAGTAGGAATAGGAGCCGAGGCAGAAAGAAGAACTGGGATTCCGGACGAGGTCCTGGTGGCCCTATCAGTCAATCGGCCATTCATCCGCAAGCGAGGAACAAGGACCATTCAGACGTCCCACAGTCTGGCGCCAGGAAGGAAGACGATGTTATACCAATCGAGAAGGCATCTTCGTCGGACAATGAGAAGGAGAAGGGCGGAGAACAGGAGCCAGAAGCCGAGATCTACATGGAAGGCAAGGATGCGGTTGTCGAAGATGAGCAAGGCAATGTGCTGGACGTCATCCACAGCAACCCGGACGAAACAGAAGAGGAGCACCTTGACAGAGTGAAGCGAAGAGCGAGCAAAGACGTTGAGAAGGCGGATGTTCACCATGGCCACTCTCGGAGGGAAGAGGGAGCAACGCAGTCTCCAGGACCGGAAGCGCTCGAGAAGATTGGCAGTAAGATTGAAGAAGGCGTTGAGAAGATTACGTCAGGCGGCGAGAGACCCAAGCCGCAGCGACCGAACTGGAGGGACAAGAAGGCTTACGATCCCCGAAGCTACATCGGTCGCCGAAAGGAACCAGTCGGTGACCAGCCAGCGAAGGCAGCTGTTCCAGAGTCGAAGAAGGGCACACCTGCACTCGCCTACCAGTACGGTAATACGGTTATTGTTGAAGATGAGTCCGGTGAGGTTATCAAGCAGTACAACGTGGCGCAGCCGAAGCGGCCTTCAGTGGCTCGTCAAGGTACAGCAACTTCGTACATGGACCCTCATCGCGCCCGCGAACGTCTTGGTCGTATGGGTACGTACCTTGGCATGGGTAGAAGAGGCGAAGAGATTGCCGACGCTGTCACGGAACCGGCAGCCCAAGCTCCATCTGACGAAAGGCGTAAGAAGTCGCTGCCTAACGACGAGGACGATGACCGGGTGCGCTTCACCATCACTTCCGGTGGACGGCGGATGTCCAAAGCAGAGTTCCTGCAGCAGATTGGCCGGATGGATCCCAAGGCTCGCGCTAAGGTCGTTGAGCAGAGCGATGCCCCCGAGGCTATGAAGGAAGAAGCTCGAGCGGACGCAGACGAGTTTCAGCAAGAGCAAGCCCAGGAAGCCAGGCAATCTCGTCGGAAGAGCGAGTATGTCGCACCACTGCTCGATTCTAGGCGCAAATCCGCCGCCGTCCGCGACAGCCCCGGTGAATCAAGTACATCCAGCTCCAACACCCCCGGCACCGATAGTCCTAACCTGGAAGCGGACGAAGAACCCGACGCAGCCGTTCGAAAAGTGGACACCACAAACTCAGCAGCCGGTCCCGACGGTCTCCAGCTCGTCGACTCGAACAACGAACAAATCCCCTTCCACTCCATCACCGGCGACCTCGCCCGCTTCTCCCTAGCAGGCAGCCCCGGCGGCGAGACAGCCGCTCAACGTCGAAGGAGGATGATGAGCCCGGTAAGGGAACGAGGACCGGAAGAGGAAGACTCTGACGACGACGGCACCGAACGCGTCCCGCCCGCGTCTGGCTCCGGCTCCGGCTCTAAGCCCCGTGAACTCAGCCCCGACGACGAAGAAGGCGACGAGGAAGAAACCCCCGCCGAACGCCGCCGCCGCGAACAAGCCTTTTCTCGCGTCGAGCGCTCCGGTGGCTCAACCACCACACCTTCCACAAAGCTGGAAGAGCAAGAGACAGAAGCGGAACGCCGCAGGAGAGAAGGTGCTCTAGGCGTGAGGAGCGAGGAGAGCGATTCCGAGGAGGAAGGCGATGAGAGGGTGCCTGCGCAGCCGAGGGGGATCAGGTTCGCAGATCAGGTTAGTCCGACGAGGGAGAGGAGGGAGAGGGAGGAGGCCGAGGGGGAACCTAGCGCGCAGGGTAGTGGTAGTGGTGGTGGACAGGGGGGTACGAGACATCGGCATGGGATTGGAAAGTTGAGGTGGGGTGGGGTTAAGAGGCATGAGTGATTTTACCAAATATGGTCATTGTTATACGATGAAGCGAAGGGTACGATATGTGCGGATCCACGTTTTTGCATCTTAGGGTAGGTGTAGAGTCGTACTTTAGACTGTTCTCGAAGCATTTATAGCTGGCATGGCGTCGCTCTCGGAGGGGTTTTGTGGTTCGCATCTGTTCTGGCACTGTTGTAGCATGATAGCGTTTGAAAAGCTCGCATGGAGTGTTTAGCATAAAATCGAAGATTAAACCATGTTCTTCTTAAGAGTGTATTCTAAGTGTAGCCTGCAAGGCTCTCGATCTAGGTAGAACTATGTAGCCCACCAGCCTTGCAGAGCCTCATAGAGTGTCACGTGCCATCCCGTGGCTTCTCTGCCTATCTTCACGTGAGATATATAGATCGCCTGGCCTCCTGCCACACACCTCATGCAGTGCAGCAAACCGGAACAACAGTGACAACAGATAAAACCATTGAGAAAGAACGAAGATACTTCGTCCCCTCAAGACGAATAAGAGCTGATCTTCCCAAATTTTCCTTACAAAGCTTTTTCCTACGTTCAGCCTCGCAGCCTCAAAGCAGTGGGACCTTCACAGCCCCCCTACGCTCTTTCTTCTCCGGGGTTGTTTAGCCCATATACGTCCACCTTACACCCTCCGAGGTTGTGGCATCATGACGTCATTCTTATATCTGATTTTCTCATTACAAGAAGATTCTCGTTGGGTTTCGAGCCTGGGAAAGGTTGCGTTTTTGTTTGCCCTCCCAATTCGCTTTGTTTCTGGGGCTTTTCTATAGTTATTTGACATCCCTTTCCTCTGGTGCGGCCAATAAACGATCACTGGATTTGTTGGGATATGACCACGGCAGGATTTTCTGAGTGTATGGGCGTTGAAAATGTCCGTGCAGCTTCGATTGAAGAAGAAGATATATTGCGAGCCCGTCGTTGGGAAGTGACCATGAGACTTCGGGAGAGGGGGTGAGAAGGCACCGTACGATGTGAGGCAGAAAGTCAATGGGCGGTTTGACGGCTATGTTTTTCAGCTACCTGTTTCTTCCTCGTTGTCTTCGATGGGTTTGCTTGGACAGGGGGATTGGGGTAAAGTCTGAACAGCTGGGAATGGCTTTCCAGGGCTCTGTTGGACAAGGTGGTCTTGGGGAAGGAGAGAGTGAGGAGGCTGACTGCGTTAGAAGGGAAGGGTGAGTTTAAGGGTATTAGATCGAAGGATTTTCGGTTCTGCTACGTAGCTTTGGGGTAATTGGTTTTTGGGAAGATGGGATTTTTAGGATGGCGGTTGTAAAGGAGAGATCTAAGTCGAGTATTCCGTGAGGCTATGGGAGAGTACTTTGGATAGACAAGGGAGTAATAAGAGTAAGGACTGACCCGGGTGGGTGTCGAATTTGCTGTGACTAAGAGTACAAAGACCTATTGATGGTGTTTAGATGTATCAAGCATCAAGCGCAGGCTGTTTTTCAGATAGGAGGATTTTACAGTTCTGTACGTCTTGCCATCGTCCAAGTGCTCCGCGTGCTTTTGGTGCATGAAAGACACAGTCCACAGACTAGTTTGTGAACGTTTTTGCTCTTTACCTTTATCGGTCAAACAGTAAGGAATTAGCATCAGGTTTGAGGAGCTCCAGATAGATTGAAGAATGGCAATGAAAGGACGCTACCTGTAGATCAGGGTAGGATACGGCAAGTTTGATAAGAATAGAACGATAGGGACATCTAATTGTCGTTGCTGTCTTGAGATCTTTACAGGAAAATATCCCCAGAGCCGTACTTTCGACCGGTGACAAAAACCATAAAGTAAGATATGAGGATAGCGACTGAAGCTTCTTTTGCCAATGAGCATGACTGGAGAGAGATTTGGTCATCATCTGATATAGGTGAAATACTCCTTGAGAGAGGTCAGTTTGGAATGTGTGCGTTAGGCTCTCCAAATGGAGCAGAGGCCCAAGCAGAACCGTGCTTCTCCGTCTTCGGCTCCCTGTGGGTGCTGTGAGATATATCTTCTGTCCTATTCCATCCGCTAAGAATCCAGGCAACTGTAGCGTTCAAGTGGAGCCTCGACACTGAATGGTCAGAGTAACGCTAGTGTCTTGGCACCATTTCGTTATTATCAAAGTTTCCCTCTTTGACGCCTTTAACTTACAACATCGCTTTGAGTTCCCAGAGTTCGCTACCCACACAACCTCTGCCCTCACTTGGTATTCAACCAACTCTCTAAGAGGTGAGCTCCCGCAGCACTGCTCTTGTTGTGTACGACATATCAGCCCATGAAAGCACCGTCACGGGGTTCAAAAGAAGTGAGAAACCGCCAGAAATCTTTACTTGAGAGCTGCTGATACGTTCCACTAAGTTTGTTTTCTCGACACGACGTCGACAACGTCACATCAACCAGATCGATCAGTAATTCACCTCAGTTGCATTAACCTGGCACTTCCACCGCTTTGAAAGACTGATATCGAGGAAGTGACGATGGCCTCCACTTCGCATCAGCTAGCAGATACGGGCAGCAATGAGCCATGGACTGCAGAAGATCATGCCGTCAGTCTACCCGTCAGCAAGAGATCACGCAAGCGCCGCCTCTCTTCTACCGCACAAGTCTCACTGCGCCGCAGCAAGCGCATACAGGCCACCCGCAAGCTAGAAGAACTACCGAATGAAATCCTCCAGGAGATCTTTGTTCTGTCCGGAAACCCGAACATGGCTCTGGCTTCGAAGCGCATGGGCCAGCGTCTGTCGACAGAACATGTCTATATCCGAATCATGCTGCAAGTGTTCGGGAACCCATGGGATACCAACTCTTTCGGCAACCATACTCCAAAGCTTGTCAGCAATATCCTCAGCTACCGCTGGTTTACATGGTCTACAGTGAAGAAGTTCATACTGTTTACCCAGTCGCTGCTCGAGAGCAGCCAAGCAAAACTCGAACTGAGAAGATGTCCGAATAAATTACAAGCGTTGAAAACTCTCTGCGGCACTTCTCTGGGAAATACTACCGTTTTTGATAATTTCATCTTTTTGAGGATGGTTCCAACTACAACTTACACTTGCTCTGTGAGCTACCCGCTGCCACGCAGACTGGTCGGCGGACCATGGACTCCTGACAAGAGCACTCTTTTAGAGTTTTTGTGCAACTGCACTGACCCAGGTGTTCAATGGCGTGCGCATCTCAAGCAAACTCAGATCTTCGACGGGCTATCGGAAGCCATCAAGAACAACAACCACTCGCTGAGAAAGTGCCTTACCAACAAGATTGTTGTTCACGGTGTCACAGCACCTAGGGAGGCTCTTCTGAAGGTCATGCTGGATCCCGCGTGTGACATAAGTACTATGAGGGATTTGATAGACGACTACATGGTCGGTTCGATCTTTCAGCCCGGAGTTTTGCATAGTGAGACACTAGATCCAGCGTTCCTGGAGTGGGCGACCGAGGGGGAGAAGAAAGGTGATCCCAAAGCAAAGGAACTCGTAAGACAGTTGGAGCCGAGTTATTGGTTTCTACGAGCGACGCGCATCCGTTTATTTGCTTTCAGGTGAGAAACCCGGTTGTAAGAAATGACTTAAAGATACTAAGGCACAGCAAAGTCCTCTTAGTTTCCGGGACTAAATTGCCGACAGGAGATTGAGTTACCGTGTTGAGGCTTCGAACCGTGCCGTTACGTGTTGAAGATCTTGTTTCCTCAAGATCACGTAGTGCCACTCTCAGTCCGTCTTCAGAGGTTCGAACCTAATGAGCAATGGTCAAAGAGGGTTTCGAGAGTCAGGAATGACCCTGAAGACCAGCCTGTCTGGCTAAGATTAAGGGGAGGACAGTAGGCGGAGAACTGTCTATGTCATAAGCACAGATTAGACTTGCAGTGGACAACTACTTGATATCCGTTTCAATTGCACATAGGTTAGCCAACTACAGATTGGCTTGATTAGCTACTTGGCCAACGTAGATTGCGGTGACGGCTCGAGGAGAGATGGGATGGGACGGTGAGAGGTGGACGACACCTTGGACTCACCGGTATCACCGCCTCCATGGTCATAGCTTCACAGTCACATGCAAACCAACACAACCTCAATATAAACAGTGCCGTCTATGCCGTGCTTGATGTTTGTCCCTTTGACCTGCGGCCGCTGCTCGTTTCTTTGAGCCATTGAATACCTGAAATGAACACGTTGTAGCTCTCTTCGCTCTCTCAGCTATCTCCCCTAGAGAATAACTTCGCAAGGATACGACTCCATTTTCCACACTACAAATCTCAAGTTCTGCTGCAACACACCACCTCGTCTTTACACTATTCGAAGTACTAAGTCGTTATCCTGGGAGCACATCTCCCAAACATCACCCTCAAAATCCTACTAGCCTGCGTTGCTGGTTGTATCTGCCGAGCTTCCTGTCGATGTGCCTGTTATCAGGCCTAGAAAGATCCTGTCAACGTCAAGCCCATTCATCGCGCCATCATTGTCGTGGCTACTCCCGCTGACCTCACGGGAGACATGACTGCTGTCATCCGCTCGGAACCACCTAGCCTTGCTGCCACCGATCAGCAGTTGAGCGTTCCACAACCTATTCCAGATAGCCAAAACAGAACACCAATGGCGGTCCGCGCGTACCTCTCCCCGTTGGAGCGGCTCCCAAACGAACTCTTGCAGCCAATCTTCCTATACTCCGGCAACCACAACCTCGCCTGGGCATCCAACTACCTAGGCAGCAGACTATCAGTAGAGCGTTTCTACCTCCACACCATGTTAGAAACGCTCGGAAACCCCTGGGACCCCACCGCACGATGCAGCATATCTGACGCGGAAGTCCAAAAGCTGCTGAACTGCCGATGGTTCACCTGGCCTCGTCTGAAGAGGTTCATCGAGATGACCAAAGATCTGCCACGAAACCAGGGTGACTACGTTTGGATAGGCACGCAGTCGTCGAGGAGTAACGTCAGGAAATTGAGGATCCTGCTCGGCCAGTTCTGGAACGATCCTGACGGCGGGTACAATAGTCTAGCTGTGTTCAAGGTCACCAGCCCTCTGCTGCTCCCGAGGAAGTTGATGAACGGTCCCTGGACCGCCGATAAGGTCTCTCTGTTGACGTTTCTTTGCAACGTGCATGGTCCGTGGCCCGTGAGGATTGACTACAGTTCGCCTAGGACCTTCACGGGCCTGCGCGATGCTGCCTGCGAGGACAACGTCGCTGTCATGAAGATACTGATGAGGACGGAGCTGGTTGACGGGAACAGGGTCACCAACGTGGGAGATGAGCACAGTAGACCTATGCGAGAAGCCCTGCTCGACCCTGAGTGCAGCGTTGAAAGTGCAACTTGGTTGATCACAAAGTATATTTCCTTGAAGTATGAGGAGCTCGATGGGCGTACCCGCCATCGCACCGAGCCGAGCGACACAAAATGGCGAGTGTTGAACTGCGATCACGTTGATCACGACGTTCACAAGTGGGCCAATGAGAACTGCGAGAGCGATCCGAAAGCAGCTGAGATGATGAAGCTCCTGAGCCTGAAGCCGGCGGAGTGGTATGAGAGGGTCCGGTACTGGCGCGACGGGACGTTTGAAGCACAGGATGGTATTGGAAACAGCTTGGACGGAAAGAAACAGCTTTCTGACTCGGTCTGGACCACGACTTATAGCTGAGGGCTTGTGGACGTCTTATGTCGGATTCCTGTTGGGCTTCGGCCGGTCCCCTTTGACAATCATCCTCGTACTTTGATGCTAAGCGGCTGAACACACCTTTTCCAGGCGTTATAGGGTTGTAGCACTGCGCTATACGGTATGGAGCGTATACAGGTGTACAGATAGATACCCCTCACGATATCTTCAGGGAAGTAGGACTAGGACGATCTCATCACTATTGCTCATACCGAGTCCTACATGCAGAAGCTCGCTAGTCTATGTCTAACAGAACCAATCTCTTCCTTATAACTACGCAGTCAGCGTATATGGCTTGCCGTCTTGTTCTCCACTTTGCAGCATCCCTTCGAGCTGGTCTACAGTCAGCGTCTCATCTTCAACATCATGATTCTCATGACACTTACGACTTCCAAATCCTTCAATGCCTCCTCCGGCGTTCGCCGCCAGTCTTGCTTCCCAGCAGCCAAATCCTTGGCCCAGGCGGCAACCTCCTGCTTCACACCACTTCCCTGATCCGGGAAAGTCTTGGTTTCCTCTTCAGCATCTTTGCGAACTACAGTCACTTTGTCTCTGGAAACCGTTACGGTCCCCTTCTCACACGCAACGACATATTCCGATCCACTCATGGTAGTGCCAAACGAGACGGACCATGTACCGGACGTACCGTTCTTCAGCTTCCACACGGCATTGCAGGTATCCACTGGTGGGAGATGTTCCTGCAGTTGTGTGGTGTGTGCGGATACGGATACAGGGGCGTTTTCGGGTTGGAGCAAGTACCTGGTGCCAGCAACGAAATGGACACCGCCATCTAG
Organism: Floridaphiala radiotolerans; assembly: GCA_022813185.1. Taxonomy (NCBI): domain Eukaryota; kingdom Fungi; phylum Ascomycota; class Dothideomycetes; genus Floridaphiala; species Floridaphiala radiotolerans. The sequence goes on along the minus strand of JAKLMZ010000034.1, from coordinate 111,216 downwards.
GAGGAAGCCACCCTGATACTCTGGCACTTTGCGCCACTCGGTTTCTGTCTCTATCAGCATCCTACTCCCATAGCATCAACAAAAGTCCAACGAACCGATGTATTTCCCCCCCAGGTTCACAAACGCATGCATCCTCGTCCTGAAGCCCAGCACCCTCCCCAGGTCCTTGACCGCTTCCGACCCATAGACGTAAGTATCCATATAACGGAAGTTTTCGGCAATGGAAAACTGGACCTTGGACGTGTCGACGTTCTTGTGGTACCAGTCGAGCAGCTCCCGTGCTGTTGCTACATCCTTGGCGATGGGCTTCTCGGCGAGCACTTGCTTGCCCGCTTGGAGGGCTTGCTTGATGAAGTCGGGTTGTTTGGTGATTGGCAAGCTGAGATTGTTAGCAATTGAGGGAGTGAGACTGGGTGTTTGACTTGCGCTATGATGACTGCTTGGATGTCGTCCCGGGCTAGGAGGTCCTTGTAGCCTTTGCCATCGCCGGAGTCGTCGCTGTAGAGGTCGATGCTGGTTCCGGCTGCTTGTGCGGTTTCTTTGGCGGACTTGAGGGATCGCGAGTAGACGGCTTTGAGACTGAGGATATCTGGTACGGCTTGCACGGCGGGCTCATTGCATGTCAGCATGCTATGTATCTATATTGATTGACTGTGTGACCACTCACAAGATGCTCCTCTTTGATGAATATGCCGCCACCAATTAGAGCCACGCCAATTGACATTTTGAAGGTACTTGGAACGACTGCCTTAGACTTTTATGTTGAGTCGATAGTTTCAGAAGATTCTGCGCCCTTATATATACGCTTCTCCATGTTTCACCCATCATCACCACGCCGTCATTGGCTTGTATAGTGGGGTTCACTGTTAGTAAATACCACCACTACCCCGCCTCCAATTATCCATATCCAGCGGTATCGAAGATGCACCAGAAGCCCGTCCGCAGTCCCGTTCAAACGCCGTTCAGGTTGTCACTAATGCAGGTGGTTTGTGGCTGAGACGCTGCTGTCGGCGGGAGCACTTCCGTGCAGAGAAGGGTAAGCGAAAAACTTTGGAGCTTGCAACGCAGCTTCATCTCAAAGCTTCGTCACAACTTCTCTACAATTGCTCAAATAACAAACACCATACCACGCGACAGCGCAGCAAGCAACCCTCGAAGCTGTCACTTTTAGCTGCGGCCGGCCTTTGTCTCTCTTTTCATTTCAAGGCATGGTCTGACTCGACCTTGAGCGTTCACAATGGCAGCAACACCTGTTGATTCGGATAGCACGCCGCCGAAGTCGCTCATTTCTGAGGTTATCACTACGTTCAGACCTTCACGAGTAATACCACCCTTGATTCCTGCTTCTAGCCGTTCTACTTCTCCTGCCATCTTGCGCGCTCTCGTTTCTTCTCGCCCTTCATTCCGTAACTATACTCCTACATCGCCTGATTGGGTTACTGATGAGACCCTGCATTTCATCAAAGAGACCCGTCCATCCTATGAAGATGGAAACCGATCCCCTTTATTCTCTCCAGCTTCTCCAATAGGATGGCACTCTTCCCTTGATCATGAACGCACTACCTATTCCCCTGCGTACGCTCCTCCTCCTCCTCCTCCTCCGCCACCACCACCTAGACCTTACTCTCCTGAACCCTTACCCCTTGCTTACCCTTCCATCCTCAATTCCCCAGCATCTCCTCCGTCATCTCCCTCATCATCTCCGTTCTCACTAACCTCACCATCTCCACCACAGTGCTACCCCCCACCCCAACACCTTCCCACCAAACCGCACATAACCTCCCTTGACTTCGACGACAGCGGCGAACTCGCCATCCTCAGCCGCAGCGATGAAACCCTCCAGATCTACAACACGCACGAAGGCCGACACGCCAAAGAGCTCAAGTCGCAAAAATACGGCGTTCACCTCGCCCGCTTCACCCACCACGCCCAATCCATCATCTACGCCAGCACAAAGGGCGACGACAACATCCGCTACCTATCCACGCACGACAACAGCTTCATCCGCTACTTCCGGGGCCACACCGCACCCGTGACGTGTCTCGCCCTCTGCCCCTCAAACGACACCTTCCTCTCCTGCTCGCTCGACAACACCGTCCGCCTCTGGGACCTGCACAGCTCCTCCCCGCAAGGCCAGCTGAACCTGCACGGCGCCTACCTCGCCGCCTACGACCCCTCCGCCAGCGTCATAGCCATCGCCTCCGCGCAGACAAGCAGGATCCTGATGTACGACCTGCGCAATTACGACAAGCCCCCCTTTGCGGAGTTCGACATCCGCAGCATCGAGCAAAGGTACCTACCGAAATCAGTTGGCGCGGGTTGGACGAAGATCGAATTCAGCAACAACGGGAAGTACTTGCTCGTGGCGACCAGTGGAACCGGCCATTTCGTCTTGGATGCGTTTGAGGGCCAGCTCGTATGGTTCTGCGCCAGGGAGAAGGGCACCAACCGCCTCGCCCCCGGTGAAAGCCTCAGAGACACCACCGGAAAAGTAGCCATGGGCCAGGGGGACTGCGGCTTCACGCCCGATGGGAGGTACTTGGTCGGCGGGCAGGGGGCGTCGAGCAGTTTGCTGGTGTGGGATATGGAGACGAAGGGGCAGCAGGGGGAGAAGTATTTGAAGGCGTGCAGCACGCTGGAGGGGGACGATGCGAGGATGGGGAGTCAGGCGGTGGTGGGGTTTAACCCGGTGAGTAATGTGGTGGTGAGTGCGGATCGGGAGGTGGTGATGTGGTTGCCGGATCGGGATTTGTTGCCTTAGGGGAAGAAGTGGGACTATGAAGAGGCGCGAATGTGGCGAAAGAGTTACAGGCAAACATGATAAGACGACAAGAATGAAAGGTGTTATCAAGCAAGTCGACTGAATAGGAAACGTCAGACGTGCAGCATGGCAAAGCAATGAGCGAGCAGTTCCGGATGCAGAAGGAAGCGGACAGGCTAGGGCGAGATATCATCAAATTCCTAAGAGAACGTGGGCAATCTGATGTGCTTCTTCAACATCAGAGGATGATAGGGCACGAAGGGAGTGTCATACCGTTTCTATAGAGAACATCTGACGACACAGCGTTCTGTCGAAGTGGCAGTCATATGCACCAGAAGGTATGAGAGATCCATTGAAATAGCGTATTGGTTATCATTAGTCTATCTACAATCCGTAGACACAAAAGCCATGCAGGCACATGCTTCGCCAGACGCCCTGGCAGTCCGACAGTGAGTACAAAAGCTGATCGAGGCCATCCAGGCCAGATGATGAGTAAAGAAAGAACCACCGAACCATGCAGACTGACAGGATGTAAGAGAAAAAGAAAGGTAGAGTACATCTAACAAGACCGAGTATGAGAGCATCCAGTACCAATATCCAACCAAGTCGCGTTCCATCCCAGTGTCATCAACATCGTCACCTCTCCCATCAACACCCACCAATGACAACCCATCTAAAAGTCCTCATCAAAAGCAAAGTCCCCCCCATTCGGCGGCGGCGGCCCCGCCTTAACAGGCATGACCCCATCCTTCTTATCCATCATCTTCTTCGTGCTCGCCATCACCCCCGCCTTCTGATAATCCCCCACCCTCTTCTCAAAGAAGTTCGTCTTCCCCGCCAACGAGATATTCTCCATGAAATCAAACGGATTCGTCGCGTGGAAGATCTTCTTATTGCCCAGCGCCAGCAGCAGCCTATCAGCGACAAACTCAATATACTGACACATGAGCTTCGCATTCATGCCCAGCAACGCACACGGCAGGGCGTCGCTCAAAAACTCCTGCTCAATCTCCACCGCCTCGCGGATGATCTGCTGCACCTTCTCCAGGGAAGGTTGCTTCTTGATGTGGCTGAAGAGCAGGCACGCGAAATCCGTGTGCATGCCTTCGTCGCGGGAGATGAGCTCGTTGGAGAAGGTCAGGCCCGGCATGAGGCCGCGCTTCTTGAGCCAGAAGATGGAGGCGAAGGCGCCGGAGAAGAAGATGCCCTCGACGGCGGCGAAGGCGACGAGGCGGGTGGCGAAGGTGCTGTCTTTGTCGCTGATCCAGCGGAGGGCCCAGTCGGCTTTTTTGCGGATGCAGGGGACTGGCGAGGGGTGTTAGTGAGGGGTGACATGAAGTTTTGGTAGGGGTGGGAGGAGGCTTACTGTTGTCGATGGCGTTGAAGAGGTACTTGCGTTGCTTGGGCTCGCTGATGTAGGTGTCGATGAGGAGGGAGTAGGTCTCGGAGTGGATGTTCTCCATCATGATCTGGAAGCCGTAGAAGCATCGGGCCTCGGGGACTTGCACCTCGCCGCTGAAGCGCTCGACGAGATTCTCGTTGACGATGCCGTCGGATGCGGCGAAGAAGGCGAGGACGTGGGAGATGAAGAAGCGCTCGTCGTCGTTGAGTCGTTTGTTCCAGTCATGGAGATCTTTTGACAGGTCGATCTCTTCGGCGGTCCAGAAGGATGCTTCGGCCTTCTTGTACATGTTCCATATCTGTGGTAGGTGAGTTAGTATAAGATGGTCAAGCGCGAAACCACTTTACGCGTAGGACGCGTCTCCCAACATGCAACAACAGAGATCTACTAACCTCATGGAATTTAATGGGGAACAGAACGAAACGACCAGGGTTCTCATGTAGTAGTGGTTCGTACTCGTCCTCCTCTTGTTGTGTTTGTGTGACGGGAGCTTCTGTTTGTGTCTCTTCGTCCTCGGGCATGTCTGGGATACCCTTGATGGGAACAGCGACTAGGTCGTTGTCGTAGTTCTCCTTGTTTGCGGGAGTAAAGTCCAGCTTCTTTGCGGGCGAGTCGTTCATCTTGAGGTTCTCGATTCCCACCGCAGCCTATACAAGAAACACGTTAGCATGGTGATGGTGGGACAGGACGGTGATGCAGACGGTGGCGTACCTTCTTCGAGGGTGTGACTTGAAGAGCATCCATTGTGACAAAGGTGAGTGATGATAGACAGGAGATGCAATTGAGTAGATGTGAAAGACGTGTCGAGCGTGTTGTGTGGACAAAGAAGCAGAGGTACTTTTGGTGGTGGAGGCAGAATATATGTAGATGGGAGAGCTGGAGCGCGTCTGTTATGGACTCTAGCGCGTTTTAATTCTTTGATGGTCCGGCCGGGTGTATGACGCAGGTACTGGCCAATCACAGCCGCCAGAGCCCGCCGGTGCCTGCACTTCCGGAGATTATCCGAGGCCCCTGCTGCAAAATCACGTCTCCCTCACCAACAACGCGTCTTCCACTCTCGTAAGTCATTACCAACCACTCCATTCCGAATCACAGCACAGACGTATACCGTCACCAGGGACATTTCCTAGGCAATTTCGCCAAGGCCGTCACTAGTTGGGTTAATCCAGCTGCCATTTGCAAATGAAGCTTCTCTTGTTAATCGACAAGTTGGCGTACAGTCTATGTTCTATGAGTATGCCATGCTCATCACATAGGAAGCACGGCATCGTACTCTTGACAATTCAATGCAGCTCATGACCAGAGGAGGATCGGTTTCACTGTCTCCCCAGAGTGCATGTCATGGATCGCCTTGAGGTATTCGTCCGCCTTGTAGTACTTGACTAACCGGTCGATAGGGAACCTGCCTTCCCGGTACCACTTGATCATCTCTTTGCTGTACTTCGAAGGCACCGAATCACCCTCGACTGCAGACTGGTAGGATTTCCCGGACGACAGCCAGTATGTGATATCGATGTTGACGCTCGCGCCGGGCGGATTGGCAGCGCCGACTTGGAGAATCTTTCCTCTTTGCCTGGTGAACTTGATCCCTTGCAATATCACTGATGGCACCCCCGTTGTGTCTATCGTGATGGACGGACCCACTCCATCCGTGGCCTTGCGGACCGCTTCAAACATCTGCTCCTCGTTGAGTTCCCGGGCGTTGAAGACATGCGTTGCTCCCATGCTCTGTGCAAAGTCTAGCCGCGACTGCAAGAGATCAATGCCGATGATCGTCTTGCACCCAATGACTCCAGCACCTAGAATAGCGCTCAAGCCTACGCCTCCAAGTCCTATCACGGCAACAACGTCTTTGCTTGTGCCACCGGCAGTGTTGATAACCGTACCACTGCCCGTCTGGATACCACAGCCAAGTGGTGCGAACAGCTCAAGCTCTTTCCGATCGTCGATGAAGCCGCGCATGTTCGCTACCGATCGCTCTGGGACGATGGTGAAATTGGCGAAACTCGACTGGCCGAACATCCTCCCTGCAATGTCTGGTTTCCCGGACAATGGAGCTTTGTAGTAGAACTCGCCGTTACCGCCAATGAGATTTCGCGCGTCAAACTCGGCACAGTACGATGGATGTTCATCTTTGCAAACATGGCAACTACCGCAAGAGTCGAATGAGAGAAGCACTGGGTCTCCTTCTTGCGCAACGGTCACCTTTGGGCCTACTCTGCGAACGTAGCCCGAGCCTATTGCAAAAGATCAGCCAAGGTCTTTGGCGCATCCATTGTCACCATCTACCTTCATGTCCAAGTACCCTAGGGTAGTGGAATGGGCTGTTGGGCATGGCACGATTGCCGCCGAACGAGACGTCTGTGTGACAGATCCCGGATGCTACAATCTCTACCACCATTTCATCGTCCCGCAAGTCTCGCAGAGTAAGCTCTTCCATTTTCCATCCTTCCTCCGACAATGGGCCATGCGCCACGATTGCGCGCGTCTTTACCGGCTCTTGGCCCATGTTCCCTTTCGGCGTTGAGGAGCAGTACTCCAGGCTCTTGCAGAGGACTCAACTTTATGTGTTCTCGGTGTCCTCTATTTTTCCGTTGAAATTCCTTCTCGTCAATGCCAGTAGGTATTCAGGATTAGCTTTCAGGAAGTGGCTGTTTTTCCTGGGTTGTGGATCTCAGTTGCAGTCTTATGAATCGTCGCAGCACCAGGTTTTACGGACTTCATCATTAAAGAAGGCAAGAACATGAAACCGATGCCACGGTTACTCCTACGCCAATCCATTTCCTAGGCTCAATCTACCCGCTGTCACGGCAAATGCAGATGGAATCCTAGGTTGATCACGACTGCGGGGTGATTGTGGGGTAACCAATGCTGCGCAAAGGGTCTACCGCGGCTAACGCAATGCTCCTTTCGAGGACTTGTTCAACCTCAAGCACAGGCGTGTACATCTCTCTGGCATGAATTTTGCATCACCTGCAAGACCACTCGTGTATGGAGCCAGATTAAGACAAAACCTAACCGTTGATCACATTACATTCGTATTCACTCTACACGATAACCTACACCTGCTGTACCGCGGAGATGCTGCCTTTGTTGATACCCAGGTTCATTCCATGTATCTCTCAGACTCGTGAGCTGAACGTTCAGAGGCATCCGAGAAGGAACACTGTCTGAAGCAAAGGCAGCACCCATAATCGCAGTTCCTTGTAGCGATTCGTGCTTCACCAGTTACATACAGCTACAACGAGGAGATATCTAGCGCTATTAACGTCTCGTGTTTTACTGCCACTCTCAGCTAGACAGACAGCCCTATATCTAGTCAAACCATGCATCAACTCAACTGGTGACCATTCCACAGAAGCAACCGTGATCATCAGTACCATGCTCAACCGACAACACCATTGCTCCTCGCCATGCATCCTTCGTCATAGTCGGCTATCAGATCGACCACTGGATATACCAGCAAAAGACCGACATCTTCAGATGGCAAACTCCCATCGCGGGTCCAATCTAACGCTCGAAACACCACACCGCAAGCAATGGACGCGCATAAGGCACGCCTCCAAGAAAACCATTCTCCCCTTCAAGTGAAGTTCGTAAGGATAAGCCTCGTGATCAACTCCTGTCCCCTGTTCCCCGCAAAATCCAACACCACCGTCCCCAGCTGATGCACCTTGGCCATCGCACACTCTTTCTTCAGCCACTTCAACAACTCATCATTCTTCCAGTCCGCAAACTGCCTCGGCAAAATCGTGTACCCGCCCGCCACCGAGTCGCCGTCCATGTGGAAGTCGTTCAGCCCGACGGTGTCCCAGATCGGTTGGTCGTTGCGGGCCGGGGAGCGGCGCGACTTCACCCACTTGAGGGTGTGCTCCGAGTCTGCCCAGCTATGCTTGAGCTTGTAGAGCCGGAAGGCCATGTCCAGATCCTCCCCTGGGATGGGGTCCCACTCCGGGTAGATGGGTTGGCTGGGGTTGTGTTCGCTCGTACCGGGCGTGTCGATGCCGATGTGACGGCCGCCCTGCTTGAGGAGGACGAGTTTGCCGCGGCAGTCGCGGAGGCGGGGTGTGCTGGTGCCGTGGTAGAAGCGGGGGAGGTTTCTGAAGAGGTCGTCAACGGATTGCCGGGTTGGTTCGTCCTCGGGGGTTCCTTTGTTGGAGATGAAAGACCAGACGTCCCATTTTGCGGATACTAGGATGGTTTCGCTCGGGTGGGCGTCGAGGAAGTCGGTCATTATGTGGAGGACTTCGTCTATGGTGCCGGGGAGCTCGACTTGGCCGTGGCGCATTTTGCGGTCGGCGCCGTAGCGGAGGTCGAATGAGCGGATGCCCATCTCGAGTTGCGTTTTAATGCTGATGTCTTGACACTCGGCGGCGGACTTTGCTTTGGCTACGAGCTCGGTGATTGCGGCGAAGGGGACGATGGGGGTGCCGACTAGGGCGTGGCTGTCGTGGGTGCCTGGTATGGTTACTGACGAGAGGTACAGATCATCGTCCAGGTTCTTCATCCAATTCTGAGGATCAACCGATAAGGTAGTACGGAATCGCGTTCTTGAGACGTATGAGCAGCAACATTGTGTGAGTAGAAGAGTGGCGCAGCAGCATGTTGACTTACGAGCCATCATGCCGACGCCATGTGAGCAGTTGCCCAGATGCGCCTTTACTTTGAGTGTATCCGCCTGTATACGCGCTGGTATCGCTCCTAAAACCGGACCTTAGTCGCGACACGAAGAGACCGGTAACAGATACCCTACCCCAGCTTTCCATTATACTCGAGCTGGCCTTCCGAGAAGACCACACAGTTGTAACCGTAATCTTTCGGCGAGAAGATGCTGGTGTTGTAGATCCTAAAGTCGCCTCGCACAACGTTCTCCTCGTTATCTGGGGGAGCGAGGCTAATTTCTGTAGGACGATATCCGGGGCTCATTGTGTTGTTGTACCAGATGAAGACACGCGACCCAGGGTAGTCTTTCTCAAGATCTTCACGGGCCCAGTTGATTCCCTTTTCATAGTTTTTCTCGTTGTAGTACTTGTCCCTATTGAAGTTCGGCATTGTAACGGAGGATAACAGAACGTGTCAGAAGAGCTGTGGATGCGATGAATGGAATGGTACGCAAGACAATGATCAGACGAGTATGAAATCGGTCTACCTATACTGAGATTGTGGACTGTACTTATAGGCGCCTGCCATAGTTGTGGGTTCACCTACTGTTGTGAGCGGTTTTGATACAGCCAGCTCTGTTCTGCTGGTGCCCCGAATGCAGCTTGTCTAACGCACATGACGCCGTGAGGACTTGGGTGCTTGGCCTCACACCACGCTTCACACCAGAGGTACCGAGGCGGTTGGTGGTATGCTCATTTGTCCCTGTGGCATGAGACACCGTCCGAATGAACCAGCTGGAGTGGATACCTAGATAGAGCAACAGAGATGTCTAAGCTGTGAGTCCGTGTTGCGGTTGGACATAGCCTTCACAAACGTGCTTGGTGCAAACGTCTGCGGCTCCACTTCAGCTGACCTCTGTGCCTTAGTCTACTTAGCGATGCCGCTACTTTCGGCGAGTCCGTATAGTACTTTTGCGGTCTTATCGGTCTAAGCGGTGATATGGAAATAGTTTGCAATCCGGACTTGAAGCGCTATTGCTCGTCCTGTATGAGCCCAGGTAATCTGCCGTCAGGCGAGCCGTGCGAACGCTGCTTGTGCTAGTTATATCCGAGTTGAAAATCCTAGCGTATATACATTGTTTTGAAAGCTTTGTCGCATGATATAGATAGCGAGCTGGGGGCTACCTTAGTATTTGGAGGTGGTCAACAACAGAGTTGTGTGTTCCGTAACCGAAGCCTCCACCGCAAGGTCCAAAATCAGTTGCCGCCCTTTCTTGGTCCACAACCACCACTGGCTTAGCAAGACGAGATGCTCCGCTCATCGCTGATGGGACTGACAAAATAAAAAGCGATAGTTTGGCGATACTACAGACGAGGTTCGAACTCGCGCGGGTTGCCCCAAATGATAACTAAGTTGTGCCAACTTAAGTCATTCGCCTTAAACCACTCGGCCACTGTAGTTGAGAATGCCAGTTTAGAAATTTTGTGTAATACATATCATACAACATCAGCCGACACTGAAATACCATTAACTCTACCCTCAATTCGAGCAGTGTCATCGGAGGTTCTGTGTCTAAATCCACGACATAGACGATGCTCTGCTCGACTCAACCTCAGACCCTGATTACTATTGCCTTGAGGGACATTGTAATCATAGTGCGTTGTTTCTTATGGCAGGCAATTAACAAGAAGTGGAATCACAGCAACCTTGTGCATATCAAATGACTACATGATGGGCAATATCGCCATCGTTCCACTTATATTTGTATATATTGAATGTCATTTTACATCGCATGCAGAACACTCATGAGCGTTACGAGATGCTTCAACGCCATAGCAATGCAAGATGCATGCACGCACAAATCTTTGGCCCGCCGCTCAGAGCAAGACCCTCTTCTCACCCAACAATCTCCTCCCAATCCGGCGTAACCACAAACTTCCCCCTAACCTGCCCAAAACTAAACACCTCCCCTCCCACGTTCCGATCCCGCTCAGCCTCCGGTATGATCCTGACAAAGTTCGTATCCTGAAAGAAGACAGCTTCAGAACCCGTATGCAGCTCCAGGCTCGTGCCGCCCCATGAGAGTGTAGCTTTGCCGGACTCGTGGATGCGGAGCTTGCCTGCTATGCCTGATGCCAGCTTGGGCTTGTGGGGGTTCGCCTCGTCAGCGTCCGGCGCATCGTCTTCGATCTTGATGGGTGCGTGTAGTGTGTTGTCGGGTGGTGGAGGGACTACTGCTGCTGGCTCGGCGCGAGCGAGAGTTGGAGATGAAGGCTCCTTCTTGACGGCATCAGACGAGTACATGAGATCTGGGACTACGGGTGGAAACTGGAACAGATATACACGGTTCTCGCGGTCCCTAGCCCGCTCGTCGCCTATCGTCGCCGGTTCCGCCTCGGTTGGCTGCTGAGTTTGCGGCTCTTCATCCTGTTCTTGGGTGTCTGCCTTCAAAGTCTTTACAGTACCCAGCTCATATGCCAGTTCCTGTAGGTCGAATTGCCGGCGCTCCCACTCCTGTTTCTCTTCTTCCGTCTGGAGCACTGGCTTCTCTCCCCGGTAGCTTTTCCTTCTTCTCTTGCTCGGACTGGACTTGATCTTCTTTTGGCTTTCTGGTGACAAAGGTGGAACGGCTTCAGGGATGTCCTCGACGTCCAGTGCCTCTTCTCCCGGCTCAGGCTTGATCCGTGGCTGCTCGTTGTCGCTATCGCTCTGATATACACCCTTCCATCGTCGTTCGTCCCTGACAAACTCAACGTCCTTAGCTTTCGCCTTGCCCTTGCCTTTTCGTCCAGCGCCTGATCCAGCTTGTGCCTCCTCAGCAGTTTCCCGTCCTTCCTCGGCTCGTTTCTTGAGCTCCGCAGACTTGGCAGAGCTGGCTTCTGTGTTCATAGTCATGACTCGATCTTTATGCTCCACTCGATGGATGCGGAGTGGGAGAAGTGCATGAGCCATAGGTGTAGGACCGTCAGAAGTGAGGTCGAGAAAATCGACATCCACCCTCGGTGCGGCAACTTCATCCTCAGGATCCGAGGAAATGTAGCCACCGTCTTCCTGCTGAACCTCACCAGTCATGTTACCCTCGCCATCGGGATCCACCTTGACACCGGGCTCCCTCTTGACGCCCCTTGACCCACCATGACCACCACCTCCACCTCCACCTCCGCCGCCGCCCCATCCCATCCTCGGTCCTTGAACATGTCTTCCTGTATCAGCACGCACAATCCCCCCACTGAACGGTCCGCTAGCGACTGGCCCACCCATGAATCCACCTCTTCCTCTACCACCCCGCGCACCACCACGGTCACCTCTCCCTCGAAAGTTGCCCCTTGAGGATGATAGACCAGGAGCCTCAGCAGCCGCCGCCATCCGGGCCTTCTTCCTCTCTGCCTCCAGTGCCGCAGCCGCATCTCGTTCCTCTTTGCTTCTTCGACTGGTGTTCTTCGGCTGTATCTTGAGCGCGCCTCTTCCTCGACCGCTAGCCACGGGCGACGGCCTATTTGATCGGCTAAGAGACTCCAATCGCTGTACCGGCGTGCGTGCAATTTCCGCTCCCTCTGCGGCAGCTTCGTGACTACCTATGACTGTGTCGCTACTGGCTGGATCTACGTCCATCGCCTCTGCCTCTTGACCTGCCGACGATGCTTCCATAGGCGCAATTGGAGCAGGTTGAGAAGGTGCTTCTTCCATTTGCGAGTCTGCGATTGTCTCGCTGTCGGCAGTCGCGGTCGAGTTTGAGGTAGTATCATCTTCCTCGATTATCCTGCGGCCGCCTCGGCCTCCACGACCACTTCCTCGAGGGCGCCCTCTCGGCCTTCCCGTTCCTGTCGCTTTCGGTGGCATCGTAGATGGTTACATTTGTTCCCACGTGAGATTGCTTCACAGAAAACTTTCCCAAAATTATATCGGAAGCGGGATGGGTCCGAGCTTTCTTCAGAGGCACGCCCCGCTCTAGTCTTTAACAGGGAAGGCGCCAGGGACCGGGGGCCAGAGCGCAGCTGCAAGCTGTTCACTATTTGTTGCCGCAGCTGCTGAGAAATGCGAATTCCTCGAACCCAACATTACCGTACCTTCGAAGAGTGAGCTGGTCTTCTCATCTTCCCGTTCACACACCATTACTACCAACCAACAAGGGCACGAATAACGACCATCATGAAGTTCAACTCCGTCCTCCTCTCCTCCCTCGCCGTGCTGGGCGCCTCCGCCGCCTCCGCAGTCATCGACCTCATCCCAGACAATTTCGATAACATCGTGCTCAAGTCTGGAAAGCCAGCGCTGATCGAGTTTTTTGCCCCCTGGTGCGGTCACTGCAAGAACCTCGCTCCCGTGTACGAAGAGCTTGCCCAAAGCTTTCAACATGCGGAGAACAAGGTCACTATTGCCAAGGTTGACGCAGATGCTGAGAAGAGCCTTGGCCGACGGTTTGGCGTCCAGGGGTTTCCTACGCTGAAGTGGTTCGATGGGACGAGTGACAAGCCGGTTGATTATAATAGTGGGAGAGATTTGGAGAGTTTGCAGAAGTTTGTTACGGATAAGACGGGCATTAAGCCTAAGACGAAGAAGGCCGCTCCTAGCAATGTTGAGATGCTCACGGACACCACGTTTAAGGAGCAAGTTGGTTCGGACAAGAACGTTTTGGTTGCTTTCACGGCGCCTTGGTGCGGACGTAAGTTACATTATGATTACGAATTGCATGGATTGGAAGCTAACGTATACCCGCAGACTGCAAGACCCTTGCCCCAACCTGGGAGTCCCTTGCCAACGACTTTGCCTCCGAACCCAGCGTATTGATTGCCAAGGTCGACGCCGAAGCACCCAACGCAAAGGCCACTGCTCAGGAGCAGGGCGTTCAGTCCTACCCCACCATCAAGTACTTCCCCGCCGGCTCCAAGACCGCCGAAGCCTACTCCGGCGCCCGTGACGAGAAAAGCTTCATCCAGTTCATCAACGAGAAGGCTGGCACCCACCGCACCGTCGGAGGAGGTCTCGACTTCACCGCCGGAACCATCGAAGCCTTCGACAGCGTCATTGAGAAGTTCACTTCAGGTAGCCCATTGGCTACCGTCTCCGAAGAAGCTTCCAAGCTGGCTTCTGGTTTGAAGGACAAATATGCTGACTACTACTTGAAGGTGTTCCAGAAGCTGACGACCAACGAGGGGTACGTGGCTAAGGAGGCGAAGCGGTTGGATAGCATTTTGAAGAAGGGCGGTCTTGCGCCGGAGAAGAAGGATGAGTTGACTGCCAGGAGCAACATCTTGAGGAAGTTCTTGCCCAAGGGCAAGGATGAGTTGTAGACGATGGTTGTAGGGTTTGTCCAGGTTCTACGTGTGTAACGATAGTCTTATGAGAGCATCATTAGACGGTGTTAGAGCAGAGCAAATGGTCCTTGTACAACTCCTCTCCGCATGAGTGAGGATTTTCGGTTGAAGCGAATCTCGTAATTGCTTATCTTCATCACGCTGACGGTTCACCGTCCTTTACCGATCCCTGTTGCTGAATCTGAGATTCGAGCTTGTCAAGCCGCTTCGACATCTCGTCCACTACACTTGACGTCAGCAGACTCTCGAATCGTGTGAAGAACACAGCACAACTTACTCTTCGTCAGAAGATCGTTTGATATGGTCGAGAACTTGGTGCCCAGCTGATCTAACATCTCGTCTACCGCCTTAATGAGTTCAGCCGGCGCTGTATCGTCTGGCTTCAGTGTCTGTTAGTCCGGGTCTTTGAGGCTGGAAGAAAACGTTATTCTCAGGGATGTGCCTACTAATTGATCATCTAGCTTCACATCGTCGCTGGTGGGTGTGTTGTTCTCGGCCATGTTGTGCGCAGTGATTGTGGATCGATTTGAGATTTAGAGTCGGATTTCACTAGATGTATCCGGGATTATGGGCCCTAGAAGGGGCCTCCTAGAAGGGATCAGATTTGAGATTTCGCTAGGAATGATCACGATTGTATAGAAGAAGGGTTAGAGATATGGATGAGGTTGCATCCCTCTAAGCCATGGACGACGTTCACATGGCTAAGCGCAGCACGTCTCCCGAAGCCGCTACCCGCAGGCGGTGAGAAGCTCTGACCATCCGCAATCTTGGCATCCAGAAATTCTTCGAAAAAGTTCAAGTTGCGACAGCTCGTTCCATAGCCGAACGTCTGCGCTAAACAACCCTCAATTGACCTTCAAGACTCCTCGATTCTTTTCACAGACTGTCAGTAGGCATGGCAAAGGGTAGCAAACTCAAGAACGCGCTCGATCGCTACAAGGGCGTCGACAAACAGGCGGAGGTGCGGAGAAAGCAGCAGAAGGAATCGGAGAAGATAAGCCACAAGAAGAAGGAGAAGAGGAAGCAAGAGTTGAAGCAGGTAGAAGAGGAGATTGAGGAAGAGGTCAGCGCAGGTGAGGAAGAGACAGGTGGTGTTGGAATGCATGGCGTGGAGCAAGAAGGCGACGAGGACCCAGTCGAGGCGGGGTGGGAAACCAACGATGAGGAAGACGACAGCGAAGACGACGACGCAGAGGAAGACGGCGCAATTAAGCGGATAGACATCACCGCGCGGTTAGAAGACAGCGACACCGACTCATCAGACGACGAGGCGCAACCCAACGGCGCCGACTCAGAAGAAGACGACGCCTCCGACGACGAAGACATCCCCCTCAGCGACATCGCCTCCCTCCCCGACTCCGAAACCGCCGACGTAGTCCCCCACCAACGCCTCACAATCAACAACACCACCGCCCTCCTCAAAGCCCACAAGTCCCTCTCCCTCCCCTACCCCTCCCTCTCCTTCTCCGACCACATGACCATCACCTCCTCCACCCCCATCCAGATCGCCGACGTAAACGACGACCTGGCGCGCGAGTTGGCATTCTACAAACAGTCCCTCGACGCCGTGACCGAAGCCCGCAGCTTACTCAAGAAAGAAGGCGCACCCTTCACGCGGCCGGCGGATTACTTCGCCGAAATGGTCAAGAGCGACGAGCACATGGGGAAGGTGAAGCAGAAGCTGGTGGACGAGGCGGCGGGGAAGAGGGCGGCGGCGGAGGCGCGGAAGCAGCGGGATTTGAAGAGGTTTGGGAAGCAGGTGCAGGTTGCGAAGTTGCAGGAGAGGGATCGGCAGAAGAGGGAGACGTTGGATAAGATTAATGTGTTGAAGAGGAGTAAGTTTCCCGTTGAGTGAAGGGGGTAGGGATGGTGCGATGTGTGCTAACGGGTGATTAGAACGGCAAGGTGCGGATCTGGGACAGGAGGATGATATGTTTGATGTTGCGCTTGAGGATGCGGAGACGACGGCAAAGAATGATCGGGCGGCTAGGAAAGCTTCGGCGTCGGGCAAGCCGAATACGAAGCGGCAGAAGCGCGACGAGAAGTACGGCTTCGGTGGGAAGAAGAGATTTAGCAAGAGCAACGATGCAAAATCGTCTGCAGATACGCGTGGCTTTTCAGTGAAAAAGATGAAGGGGAAACCCGCCGGCAGCGGCGGAGGTAAGGGGAAGCAAAGACCTGGCAAGGCTAGGAGAGCAAAGAGAGTTTAGGTCTTTGTTTCGTTTGGTCGCACTCAACATCAGCATTTCCTGGCGTTCCTTTGGCAATGTTAGATTCAGTGGGCTGTATAGTGCCCTGTTCGATTGGTCATTTCTCTCGCAGGAGCGTCTGACATATGTCTATTTGAGGTCGAAGCCCTGCAGAACCTTGTGTTGCTCCGTGTCTGGATCCGGGATATCCCCTTTAATGCAATGTCGTGCCAACGCCTTGAAACCCCTGTTAACGCCAACCAGCCTAGAACGCCAGGCAATCCCTCGGTATCATGCTGAAAGACAATTTCATCGTTCTTGATACTTCCGTTGGATAGGCTCCGGAAACGCCTTGCTCAACGCGCTCGCACCCTCAGGCAGAGTGATGCCCTTCTCCGCCAATGCCCGTATATGATTGATCAAGTTCCTAACCATATATTAGCATTGTCGTCCAAGAGACCGAGGTTACCGGTCAACTCACCCAACAGGCGCATAAGGCCGCTCCTCGCTTTTTATCAAGTCCAGCAGGTTCTGCCCCTTGACAGCATGCTCATGATAATGCTCCTTGATCAACGCCTTACTCATTTCGCTCTCACCGTAGATCTTGTGCATACAGCCATCGTAGGGGCAGGTCCACGTACCACCGGGTCCTTGAGGGCTGTAGGTTGGTAGCGCTTCTTCTATGACAGTAAAGAGGGTAGACTTGCGGGTAGACGAGGGCTTCAGTCGAAGCGGGAGGGCAGTCGCATCGTCCTTTGTCCCATTCTCCACAGGAGAGATAGGAGTCTCGGCGTCGACTGCTGTGGTGTCGCGGCGGCTTTTGCGTTTGCGTGGGTTGGAAGCCGCTGCGTTGCGGGTGGTGGCTACTACAAATGACTCGGAGTCGATGTCCATTTCATCGTCGAACGCCGCGTCAATGACCGAAATGGCTTTGCCGGATGTGCGTGTCCGTTTGGGTCGTTGAGTTCCCGCTGGTCTGAGCAGTGATTTGCCCTTCCCACCTATACCAGGCCGAACCGAATCACTAGAAGCACCGTCTGAGGCTGCTTCGTTTAAGTCACTGGTCGGCAGGGACTCCGTTCGAGGTCGCGATGGTAGGTTCGCGTAATTGGTCATAGGCGACGGAGACTTCGTCTTTGCGGATGACAGGGTGCGAAAGATTGGGAAGGTAGGCCAACCGGGCGTCCGTTGCATGAGTTTGATAAGATCCGACGCCAAGGCCATAATCATATTGTATGCTTCCATCTCGCTCTGCAAACTGTACTCGTCCGCAACGATACTGGAAAGGCCTTTAATGGTTAGCTGACTGGACCGCAGGTCTTCGTTCTGGCGGGCTTGCTCCATGGTTTCGAACAGTTCCCGGGCCTTGGACAGCGCAACTTCATTGGTGACTGAAGACCTCCTCTCCAAGCGCACAGGCCCCGTAGACTCTATGAGTAAGCCGTCATCGCTGCCTTGCCGACTTGAGGGCCGTCCACGTTTCTTAAGCGGCTTCTTGCCCTCGGCAATCCGTTGTACAGCCATGAAGTCTGCAGCATACTGACGCCTCATGTACGCAAAGATGTCCATTGTTTCCCAATTGATGCCCTCCTTCTTTGCCAACATCGAGGCCATGATGAATCTCCTGTGATTGTACAGCACTTGCTCAGCGTCTTCGAGGTTGTCGCAGGAGTACTGCGGGTCGTTCGAGATGCTGTTCAGTATCTGATCGACATTAGGATATTTGAATTTTCGGGACTTCGCTACATTGTGCAGGTCTGCGAGGGTGTACAGTAACCTGACAGCCTCCAGCATGTCATTGTAGATATCCCGGTAATGTCGTGAAGGCCGTAGTTTGTACCAACCGGCCAAGCCAGCGGCCCAGAGATCCACTCCGCCATCGCCGTACTGTCCGTATGCGAACCTCGTAACCTGGCTTACTTCAATGGCGGCCGTATGTTTCCCTTGATCTTGGATCACTGCGACTGTCAGCAGTTGCGACGCGCTTCGATGGAGATGACTTACGAAGCGGAGTTTGGTGAGCCTGTACCGCAAGCTTTCCGGTGACAGTGAGTGGACGGTACAACCCAGCCTCCAACAGGCTGACGAGCTCTCCATTCTCTGGATCTGTGACTTTGGCGTTGCTCAGGTCGAATTCTTCCCAGTCATCTTCATCGGCCGCGGGGTCTTTGGCTTGTAGGATTTGTTGCTCTGGCGTCGACATTGTCGGATGATGGTTGGTAATGTACTATAAAGCGCATCGTAATAGAGTCTGCATAGACCGTTTCTTTATTCGCTAGCTATCCCACATTGTGTTGATGAGTGACAGAAGAGTAAAGTGAAGCCGCTTGGTGCGTCACGCCGGGTGAAGAAAGACGCGTTGCGGGACGAACCGCGGTCCTCCAAAAACTTCCAGTCCGATTCCGCGGACACTGGAGCGTCATCCCGTTCCAGGTCTTTCAATTCTTCCTCCGCACTAAGCAAGGACGATGTTTCAATGAGCAAACAGCTTTTCCGTTCTTTCAAAGCTCCTCGCAAAATGGCCGTTGAGGGTGTTCTTGGTTCGCTACCTCCTGGCTTCTCCGCAAAATCGGACCTCATCTCATAGCTAACAGCTGCCAGCAATCCACAAGCCCCAGGGCATCACTTCCGCACAGGTCATTCGGGATGTCCAAGAGCGCTTCAATCCTTCGGACTTCTTCAAACCATGGATGCAAGCTGAAAGAGCTCGTATGGCAAAGGACAACAGCAACAAGTCCCGGCGACGGAGGGATCAGAAACTCAAGCTTAAGATGGGGCATGGTGGAACGCTAGATCCTCTGGCGACTGGTGTGCTGGTTTTGGGTATTGGATCAGGCACCAAAGAGCTCAACAAGTTTCTGGAGTGCACAAAGAGCTACGAGGCAGTTGTGCTCTTCGGAGCGGCGACTGACACCTATGACCGGCTGGGGAAGGTCATCGGTAGGCAGCCATACGGTCATATTACAAGGGATCTCGTAGAGACAGCGCTGGAAAAGTTCAAGGGCAAGATCATGCAGAAGCCACCAATATACTCGGCGCTCAAAGTAAATGGGAAGAAGCTGTACGAGTATGCACGGGAAGGCAAGGAGGTGCCAATCGAGATTCAGGAACGACCAGTAGAGGTCACCGAGCTTGAGCTGGTAGAATGGCTGGAGCCAGGTACACACGAGCACCGTATACCAGAAGACGTCGCGGAGAAGGAGGAACGGGATGTGGCAGTGAAGCTGCTCGATATTTCTGGGACTAAGAATGCTGAGTCAACAGTGGAGGAAGACCCCGAGCATCGGAAAAGGAAGCGTGAGGAGGAAGACGATTCTGCTCAGAAGAAGGTGAGGGCGGAATCATCTACAGGACCTATACTAGATTCTCAACAAGAGGGCGAGAGGGGGATAGTGATGCCTCCCGATCCGCCAGGCGGTAAAGATCCCGAGCCCGGAGATCCTGTCATGTCCGGTGCTGTTCCCGTCTCCACAGATAAGGCAGAAACGCCGATAGAGAACACCAAACCCCTAGGTCCGCCAGCAGCAAGGATACGGATGACGGTCACCTCCGGCTTCTATGTGCGATCACTGTGCCATGACTTGGGTGCAGCTGTAGGATCCTTCGCTCTGATGAGTGAGCTCATCCGAACAAGGCAAGGGGACTTCGAACTAGGAAAGAATGTCTTTGAGTACTCTGACCTGGAGAAGGGCGAAGCCGTCTGGGCGCCTAAGGTATCGAAGTTACTGGAAGATTGGAATACCAAAACAGGCTCAGAAAGGAAGCGGAGTACCAGTCCTCAAGGCCAGAAGCAAACAAGCGAAACCCTTATCTGAGTGTGTTCTAGTATAGTGTCGAACCGAGTGCATGCTTGGTGAACGCCAAGCTACATGTGTCCGTTGTCATGTTCAATTGCGAATCCGCTTCACTCACCATCTGCTCTTATGGCCTATATGCTCGGAGCTGTTTTGCTCTGAAACACTGTTGAATGACCTTCACACCGCTCTTTCTCGGGCGTCATCTTGCTGGCCTCAGTCTTTCATACTAACTTTTGAATTGTCCTTCAGTCACATTCGCTTTTCTTAATATTCTCATTATCAAGCCGCTTATCGAGAGCAGAGTCACGCCCTCGACAAAGATGGAGAGGTTTCAGCGCATCCAGTACAATCGCACGACCGAGACGCTCAAGGAAGAGAATGCGAGGTTGAGGGCAGAAAATCGTATTTTACAGCAGCGCAACGACCGAATCAACAACGGAACGTTTCCTCCAACCCACCAAAAGATCAAAAGGGTCTACAACCTGGCTTCATACCATGCCTTGCTGCGTCAGTGGGGTATTGTTGAGGGCGAAGAGCGATATCTACGCAATTCAGACTACGATCTCACTGTTGGACAGCTGAAAATGGCACTGTCCAAACTGGCTTGGCGTTACGGCGGTTGGGATATCGATGACGAGAAGGACATCTACATCAGCATGAGGAGCAAGGAAACAGGTTGCAAAGTCAAAATCGATAATAGTGCGTAGACAGATCCGTTCTCCGGTGACTGAGTTGGCTCAAGTTTTATAGGACGCAAGTTCAAGAACTTGACAGAACGTGACTGGCCGGTAGGTAGCCCCATTCATGTGGCTAGATTTGTTCCATGTTGACGTTTTCTGAAAGGTGGATATTTACATCTCTGCCCAACTTTGCAATCGCCTAAAGTCGCTGCTCACTCGCCGTGCGATAGCAATCGTTGAAGAGGAGGAGTAGGCAAGCGAAGTAGGATTGACTGTTCTTGGATATCTTCCTTCAGAAATCTGTGAAGCATCGGTGAAGGTTTACCCGAATCTCCTGCGCACACCTACCAGAAGGCTCTCTCAACCAGTTGTTTTGCAAGCGGTGCATTAGGAGGACTCAGCACTCAATATGGCGATGCTCATCAGCAGACAGATAGTTGATGTACGTAGACTCAAGAGCATCATTAAGCTGGCTGTCGGCTGGCACTTTCAGGAGAATAAGGAGAAGCAACATTAGGAGGTTGAAATAGGAAGTGGTGCATTGTGCACGAACAACATTTACATTGCGAATCAGATCTTTTGCAGGTGCAAGGGAAACAAAAACTCCTTATCTATCTCAGGCATGAACGATGACCCAATATGCACGAACATTAGCAACCTTGTCCCCACTGTGCTTGATAAGTTCTCAGGTGAACTTCTCTTAGCAGCTTACTTCAGCCTCAAAGAAGATATTTGGCGGTATGGGAAAGGCTTAACTGGACGCGATCATCAAAGCACTTTCAAAGCCAATACATTTGGGTATCTAACAACAGTGCTAACAATAACTACGAAACATCCCTCCCAATTCATCGCTTAATATGCGCAAAGTTCAAATCCTCATGAATCTTCTTCTTCCCAATCTCCTTCAACAACCCCGGCACCTCCTTATCCACCGCCGCATCACTAATAACCGGCGCCTTGAACGCCGCCGCAGTCTCCACCGGACTCAGCGTCGTCCTCCGCGACAGCGTCCAGAACCCATAGTACGTCGGCACCACAAGCAGCGAAGACAGCAGGGTGACGAGGAGGGAAAGGCCCCAGAAGAGGTAGTCTACGTGGTAGTACACGATCAGCCGCGTCTGCGTGGCGGCGACTTTCTGGGTGTGTTTGTTCTCGGTCCACGTCGCGTTGCCGGGGAGGAGGACCCGACGGGGGGAGGTGTTGCCTCCAGCGTCGGTTTCATTGACCCACTCTGCGTGCGGTTTCGTTGGGTTTGCGATGTCGATTGCGGCGCGGAACATCAGCTGGCGGACGTAATCGAGGAGGTCATCGAGGGGATCCTCGAAAGTGGTCGTGCAGTTAGGTGACCGTCCCAACTCGGCTTTGATGTACTCGAGGGCCGTCTCGCCGTAGGTGGTTGTTTCCCAGTCGGCTGCGAAGGCGAATTGAAAGTTCATCCAGGAGTCGAAGCGGTTCTTCATGACGAGCCACACACCGCCGTAGGTGCCGTCCCAAAGTTCAAACGTGTCCGAGGGAGGGTCGATGAAGGAAACTGTGTGATCGTCCCGCCAGGAGGTTGTGTTGTCGAGCATTATCTGGGAGCTGTTGCTGTCGATCAGCACGGGCTGCTCCATAACCGCAGCTCGTAGGTGGCAGTCGTAGTTCGTGATATGACCTGCGCAAGCATTGTTCTTGGTGCTTTTGAACGCTACCGTCAAGTTCATAGCGGTGGGTTGAGCCGTGCTGTAAAGGAAGCTGGTGTTGAACACCGTGATCGGCAATGCAAAAGCGCTCCCATCGTCCAGGATCTCGTACGTGAAGTTGTAGGGCGTTTGCGAAGGAGTGCAGGTGACGTTAAACCCAACAGCGCGGATGCGAGTGCTGCAGAATCCATCGCAGTGCGTATTCTCCTGCGGTATAACGTCTGATCGGCTTTGCGCTACCATGACGGGAGCGAAGTTTGGCTGGAGAACTGATGGTTGGTAGTTGCGCCCTGTGATCATGGCAGTGTGCTGGGAGGGAAAACCCTCGGCGACCCAAACGGTCATGTTACTGATCTTCGAAGTGTCCAGTTTGGTTCTCGTGCTGATAGTCTGTTGCAGAAGGGGCCCGTTAAAGGTCATGAAGCCAACGAAAATGGTGGCGATGGCGACTTTGTTGATCTTTCTTCCCGCAAAAGCGGCTGACCTGATGCTGGTTCCGAATGCCCAGTAGTCGTGGAGATCCTCAAGGGTCGTCTTGGGTCGAGAGGCCCGATACCACCACGCGATGGTGATGCCTTCTGCAAGCGCCAAATGAACAAGAACGTTTGTGACGGACGCGATTATGGAGAGACAAGTGTGAGGATCGATTGAGGGCCAGTGCTTCGTCTCTTTATTCTTCACAGCCTTGAGAACGCCGAGTGATCCCACAACCGAGAGCACCGACAGGATTAGGACCGTTAATCCAAACCAGGGGAATATCTTGACCATGTGTGTGTTCTTCGGGGCTGCATTGTCGCTATCAGGAGAACTTGTGCCATCTTCGGGATCGATGGGGACGCTCGAGGCTACAACGACTGTCTTCTCGTCCATGTTGCCTAGCCAGGTCAGTGGATTGATTTAAGCAAAGCTTTGTGTTCGACGTACCTTTAAGAAGAGTTGCAAACGAAGTTGCTTCTAAAGAGGAAACAGCACGAAAACTTTCAGACGTCAAATGTTGCTCCTCCTCTAGGACCCCAATAGCGGAACGTGACTGTTTTATGTTTTGAATGTTCCTAGATGGCAAGCAAAACTCCGCGGTCTTCCACTGTCAAAATCCCGAATCCATACGCATCTAGGCGGCGCCGAGCGCCTGGATGGCTTCTCTCACTGTACGGCTCGGCCCCTCAGTGATCAGCACATGGGTGCTTTCGGTGTTTCTGGATGCTCCAAAACATGCTGCTTCTCGCTTATGCCACGATGTGGCTTGCTGCCAAGGTGCTGAAGCGGACGCTCCGCTGGCATATTCGGACACAGAGCGCGTGTAATTGGGCAGCATGCATGCGGAAGATCTTGGTCGCTCCCATGGTGATGATAGATCACCCAGGAAAAGTATGATCAGCGAGTGGAACTCCAGAAAAGGCATGACAGTGCATGAAAGCTTTGCCATTTCTAGCGACGTGTTGTGCCAAGTTGAACGTTCCAGAGCAGGCCACACCACTATCGCAGATGGCAACGAAAAGACAAACCAAGCCCACCTGAAGCTCAGCTGCAGTTGCTTAACCTTAACAGCATCTAGATCCTGTACGCTTCCATGCTCAGGTTAGCGCGCAGTGATCGCCCAGGTTTTGGGTAACCGCTAAGCCAAGTCAAGCTATAGTCAGCTCTTACTGCCGAGGAAAGACTAACTTAACCTGATCAAAAAGATTGCATTTGATCTTGGCTCGCTAACGAGATAGTTTTCCACCACTTATCTGTCCTACTTTGCATTCGCCTGCTCGGTGCTCTTATCGGTAAAGTCGAGTTTCCTTGGCCTGCTTGAAACTTGTGTCGGGATGCCGAGTTTCATTGATAACTGCGGACAAAACTCCACTACAAACATTGCACCTCGGATCGCTAGATGCGTACAGTAGGAGGCCTTTCGCCTTTCTTGATGTGCTCGTTAAGAGTTTGACGTCCGAGGCTTAGGTTGTGCAAGTCAAATTAATCACTTCTTCTGGCCCCGTAATGTATACACTAAGCACTTGGGAGGCTCACCTCACGCGCCGCCGTCTGAACCAGGATGTTTGCAACTCGATGCTTGTTATATGCTTTCCTTAAGGCTCAACTATCGGAACTCGTTCGCTGAGCAATTGTGTAGTAAGGGCAGCATGCAGAAAGCGTCCTTCACAGGTTTGTATGTGCTATCAAGAAGCTCTACGATAAGAGATCAGTGAGCGAAGCATCCTCTGATAGCCTCACCAAAGTGTAGATTAAGCGACGTCTAGCACCGAGTTCGACCGCATCTCACCGTACGGTCGATTCTTAGACTCTTTCCGATGACTGGAAAGCAGCCAGTATATATAAGCGCGTTGATAAAGTCAGGAATTGCCATCTTTTCTGTGCGAGTTCACTGGCTGAACTATTGGACAGATAGCATTACTCTATAATGAACAATGCGTGATCCAATATGAATGGACTGAATTACAACTTTCTGAGAAGAGTGAGATTTGAGAATGAAAGAAGACAACCCGAAATTTGGAGGCAAGTGGACCTGGGAAATGTTCAAACATTATACAGTTACTAGGACCGATCATATTCCCAGTGAGAAGTCATATACAACAACCCAGCATTCTTGTTTCAGTGAAAAACGATATGGGGTTGAGTACATAAGCTGTCGGAAAGGCATGTACGCGTACGCTAAGCTCACTGCCCCTTAACGCACGTAGTCTGTAAAGGAAGATAAGGAAGACTTCGTGTTCACCAGTTAGGGAGAGGCCAGGATCTTGAAAGATTACATTGACGTGGAAGTGCGAGACCGCAAGCTTGTCTGGAGGATGTGTTGCTAGATCTTGAGGACAAATCTGTGCCCACAAGATGCTCTTACTCTTACTCGCACGCTCTATTGGCTCGTCCTTCTTGGGCTACTGCCTGTCCTGCCGTTCACTGTGTACAGGAGAGTAGTGAACCAGACTGTCAGTTGTGCATTTGAAGTCTTCTAGCTCACGTTTCAAGACACGAATATCTCGAGTGGGATCTTCAACTCCAAAGGCACATCGGGTGTCGGAATATGTCCACCTCACCGCTTGAGATCTGTGAGTTAAGCAACTATGTTTGCCCGAGACTTTGCCAACACGAACTGTCTTTGATCTTTCAATCAGAGGCCGTCCTGAAGGTCTATCCAAAGGTGTCATCGAGTGGCTCTTTATCCAAATCGTCCTCGAATGATCTTACTCTAGCCAAGCCTACTCCTCTTCCGCCGGCTAGCTGACGGTGCCTCCTCGACAATGTCCGCCTCAACATCTCCCTTCCGCTTGCCTTTGCTGTTCCCATCTTTCTTGTTCTGCTTTATCTCAAGCTTCGGTTGGGCAAGACCAGCTTGCTTCGCGTGATTATATCCTTCCGGTTCCTGACCAGCGCCTCTAAGCCGTTTCTTCCTTCTACTGTTGCTGCTTCGCTGCTCGTCCAAGTGGGATTCATCTTCCCCGCCCACAGAGCCGATAGACCCAACAGATGCCCGTTTTCGTTTCTTCTTCAGCCGCTCTGCTTCTTGCTTCGCAGCTGCCTTGGCCGCAAGGCGCTGTTGTACTAGAGCCGAGATGTCGTCCACCTTCTCAGGAGTCACAGGCTGCTCCTGCTTGGCCATTGTTGGTATATTTTGAACCCCCTCTGTCGAAGCCTCCTGCAGCGTCTCCGGTCTCGGTGACTGTCGCCTTGATATAGTAGGTTGAGGTTGAAGTGAGGTGGGTGAGCTCTTCGTAGATGCCGGTCGGGTTGGAAGTCTTCTACTCTTCTTCGAATTTGAAGGTCCTGCTTCTGGGTCTGGTGATGTCCTCTTTTGTGGAGTTTGGTTGCTGTGCGGTGTTCTCCTGCTTTCTGTGGTATGATCCGTCTTCGAAGCATCCGTAGCCTCTGTCTGCACGGAGTCAGAGACATGTTTCTGGGAGCAAACATCATTGGAGCTTTACCAAGCGCTGCAAGAACGCCTTTGTCTCTGCCAGATATCTATCCGCTTTCGCTTGTAGACCCTTGAGCTCATCCGCGAGGGCCTCATATGGCGCTGGATGTGATGTAGTGTCAATTTGTTGAAGTGCGCTGACTTGATCCTCTAAAGTCGAGACATGCGTTGCCAGCAGCTGTATTGAAAGTTAGTAAAGTGAAGAGTAGAGCGTCAGGCATGGAGTTTCTCACCTCGCGGATGGCAGCGCCGTTTAGTGTCATGGTGACACCAACAAACGGGCTTGTTGCTTCCCTTGATTGCTCGCGCCAAGTTGAGGTCTGAAGCAGTAGTCTCTCACAATATCTCGTATTGCAGTATCGGATTGGAGTGGGATGTCGAGGTAGAAAATGTTTGGCTGCCCAAATAATCGTCAAGCGGGCCTCGGGGCGGGAGCTCCCGCCTAGACCCTTGCAGTCACGCTACATCCGATAGCTCCGAACATGTCATCAGATCGAACCTTCTCCGGGAAGTCAACTTCGACTCACCTCTGATATTACTCCGTATCACGGTTTCGCTCACAGTAGGGGGCTTGGCACAATCTTATGTCTCTTGAGCTGCTCTCGGCACCTTCGTTGAAAGCTTAAGAGCCGATCAGCAGATGTTCTTCCCTCCATAGCTTACATTGGGGTCATCGGAGTCGGAGGATTTCAGCTTATCAGGAATAAAGCCATCCGATTGATGTTCTCGCGTACCTTGTTTTGGCCTCATCATTTCGACTTCTGCTCTCTACTTCGTTCCTTTTGTCTATGTCCGATGATATCACAGCATCGTGACAACCTAACATCGAAAAGTGCCAGTCTTACACAGTAAGCATAACTTGGCACTACCTAGTAAGATTGTTACGGCCGGATTAGCATGGCCGGCCTGAGGTACCTTACAGGTGGTGTGGACGCTGCTTCATGAAGGAGAATCACTACGTTACGAGGTTTGGAAGAAGTTTATAATCCCTGAGTTGCCCACGCAAATCGCACTTCTTCATTTTTCAATCTATTTTATCCCTAGCCTCCATCGCTATGCATCCATTCTCACTGAAATCTTTTATAACCTCGTTGCTTGTTTCTGTCTACATATCTTTAGTGTGTGCCACTACTGAACAGACGTTTCTCAGAGCCAATGTGGTGGTGACCGACCCGAACGGCCGCTCAAAGTTCGAATGCTGGGAGTTAACAACGCCGTTGTCAGCATCTGGAACGCCGGGTATCAGTGGAGCAGGGGTTCTGAACTTCCAAGGTTTAGATAATTTTACCTACACCGTAGTCCCACCCAGATTCGATGGAGGCCTTCATACTGCTCCGCATCCACAGTAAGCGTTCTTAACCTGCGTGTGTCACTCAGGCATTACAAGCGCTATAAAGGAAAGATTTGCATCTAACAACAAATGCTCATTCAGACTGGTTTACTTCGCCTCAGGGCTTGCACAAGTCACAATACCCGGATCACGCGACATGGTGACCATAACTGGGGGACAGACCGGTCTTGTCATAGCAACTGACACCACTGGAGAAGGACATACGACTACGTACCCATCCGATGAGGTCACAGTGGCACTACAGCTGCGCTTCAAAGATGGAAACCTACCGGAGCATCGTGTGGTGAACGACGGACCTTGTGTGCATGAGAGTGGTACACAACTTGTCACTCGACAATGAAGGGCTTATGCGTAGCAGCTAGACGTGCTTCTGGGCGGTTGGTGTTTACGCGGTAGTTGATTCGGAATATGCGGTACTGCTGATGTTCATGGCAGTTATGAAGGACATCAGTACGCGGGTTGACATACCCTACGAGCACGATAGGGCTGTTCGAATCGTCTCACAATGTTTGATGCGTTTGGAACGACCTGTATAAACATTGTGTCTTCAAATTATCCGTAATACGACCCTGAGCCAGACCATAATACGTGCCGTTGGCCAGCCCAAACGCAGATCAATCTGGAGGCAACAGTTTCGACCGTATTGGGCCGATCGAAGTCATGTTTGCCTCAAAGCGTTCAACACTTGCGGTATCCAGTTTGTCCATATGTTTCTCCTTTGAGTACACCAGTTATTGTTCACGATCTGAAATGCAATCGCATCCAAGGTGCGTTACCGCGTCCGGTCTAGCGCCTTGTACCAGCCACATCTATCAGCCACGTGCTCCACCCCTGTCAGTTGTCAGTTAGTAGCGTCACTGAATGAAGCTCCGACCCTCCAACACCTTTGCCTGTCTGTAGCACTGCCATTCGAGACCTGCTCTTGCTCGGCGTTCGTATAGACTCTCGCAGACTCCAGGACTTTCCCACATCTCGTGCTCCGCATCAAGATCCATAGGCGATATCCGTCACACTCCAGGCTACCGACGATCTCGCGTGCACCTCACGGCCACCACCGCAGCTAGCACTCAACTCTACGATACGCAGTTACGACACGGACTTAATGATAGCATAGTTTGGTCTGTCTTCGCACGGTTCCAGCAAAGCTTTTCGATCATGGCTTCAAGGAAGAAGGTCCTCCTCAAGGTGCGCTGCGACCCGTTTGCGGGACTTAGACAAGGTATTGACAGGCGCTCAGGTTATTATTCTCGGCGATAGCGGTGTCGGGAAGACGAGCTTGATGAATCAATATGTACTGTCCCCTACGATGCTTCCTCAATCGATTGCGAGAGCAGCCTAAGTCCCTCGCTTGCTAACATCTGAAACCAGGTGAACAAGAAGTTCAGCGCAAGCTACAAGGCAACGATAGGCGCGGACTTCCTTACGAAAGAAGTGTTGGTGGACGATAGGCTGGTTACAATGCAGGTTAGTGGGCGCAAGGAGGGTACATAGGAGCGGAACGCTGAGGATTGCACAGCTGTGGGACACGGCAGGGCAAGAGCGCTTTCAGTCTTTAGGCGTCGCCTTCTACCGAGGAGCCGACTGCTGCGTGTTGGTCTACGATGTCAACAACTCGAAGAGTTTCGAAGCATTGGACAGCTGGCGGGACGAATTCCTGATACAGGCCAGCCCCATGGATCCGGAGAACTTCCCCTTCGTGAGGCGCTTGTACACGGCAGCATAGACCGTAAGGCTGATAAGGAGCAGGTTGTACTAGGCAACAAGATCGACAAGGACGAGAGCAGCCGCATGGTATGTGTTTATAGTGCCTACTTTGGGACCTAAGACCTAACGCCCGCAGGTGTCATCCAAACGCGCACAAGCCTTTTGCCAGGCGAAAGGTGGCATACCTTACTTTGAGACCAGCGCCAAAGAGGCTGTGAACGTTGAGCAAGCTTTCGAAGGCAAGTGCTGGTCAACACACATCATTGAAACAAACAAGGCTGACTTTTTCATATAGTCATCGCCCGTGCAGCACTACAACAGGAGGAATCGACGGACTTCAACTCTGATTTCCCAGAGACGATCCCCATCAACCTGGATGACCGCGAACAGGGCGGATGCTCATGCTAGTTGTACATGCTCAGAAGGGGATCGTTTGTCTCGTAGTTTGCCTCATCTAGCGCTCAATCAGTTTGTTGTTCCTCCTGTTGCTAGGATTGGCGTTGATACAGGTTGTTTGCACAATTTCCTCATGCGGTTCACTTGGCCTACTCTGTATATAACGTGCACAGCCTTGAGAACCAATTTACAGGTTGATATCATATCAAATGTGCCGTGTTCTTCATAGCACGCAACAAGCAGCAACAGTGGCTTGGATTATGCTTCGTACCTGCAGTGTCACACGTGCGCCATTGCCCGAATGCGCAAGTCAGCAAGGGGGGCGTCACAAGCCAAAACGCATCGTGTCGTAAAGCGCCCGAGAAATTCCTTATCGCCCTGCCCGACGTGCAACACTCCCTTCGACGCTTACACAATCGCTACAAACTCCATCATCCGATACGAACTCAGTCCATGTCTGGTCTTTTGGAAGATCTTCGCACGATAGACACTTCACAGAGGTGTTTTGTTCCAGAGCCGCCATAATGTCCTCCGACCGCAGGCCCACCTTGCCCGTGGGCCATTCTTCGTCATCACCCCTGGTCGTAAGCGACAGCGACAACACGCGCCATGATTCCTTGCCGTTGCCGGAGGACTTTGATGTTGGAAGCAAGCCTAGTGTAGATCTAGAAAGAGAACAACAGGAGAAGCGCTCGTCGCAGAAGTGGAGGCATACGCTGGGAATCATACTCCTGCTCGTTACAGTCGTGTTATGGACGGCATCCAACTTCCTGGCTAGTGTAAGTAAGATCTTGCATTCCAGAGAGGCCATAGGCTTATGCGACGACATAGACTATCTTTGCGGACCATACCTACACAAAGCCGTACCTCGTCACCTACATCAACACGTCGTTCTTCATTATACCCCTCATACCCATCTTCATCGGGACACTGCGAAGGGATCCGCAACAGTTTGTAGCATGGAAGGATGCCGTCCTCTCCAGGAAGACTAGATACTACAAGCTCGAGGAAGACAACGGAGAGAACGATGGATTCCTAAAGCCAGATCAGCCAGTTGATCGCCCTCGTTCGCCCTCTGAGCGCTTGTCCGTTGAAGATGAGATGGGCAACTCGCAGATCCTAGGACGAGCTGGCTCGATTCTATCCAACGAGGACAAGCTCTCCCTCCACGATACCGCAAAGCTGTCCCTTGAGTTCAGTATTCTTTGGTTTGTAGCCAACTACTTCACCGCCGCCTGCCTCGAATACACCACTGTGGCTAGCAGCACGATCCTGACGTCGACCAGCAGCATCTGGACGCTGCTCTTTGGCGCCATCATCCATGTGGAAGGCTTCACCTTCAAGAAGTTGATCGGTGTCCTCGCCTCGCTTGCTGGTGTCGTCCTGATCTCCTCCATAGATCTCTCAGGCAACAATGACGAGAATAGAGGCAGCTTCCCACACAAGAGCAAAGGCCAACTAGCACTGGGCGACTTTATGGCCTTCTTCAGCGCCATCCTCTACGGTGTCTATGCTGTGTTAATGAAGAAGCGGATCAAAGACGAAAGCAAAGTGAATATGCCCTTGTTCTTCGGCCTGGTTGGATTGTTCAACGTTGCGCTTCTGTGGCCTGGACTCATCATCTTGCACCTCACTGGTATTGAGCGGTTCCAGCTTCCACCAACAGGACGGATATTGGCAATTGTTCTGGTCAACTCCACCAGCAGTCTCATCAGCGATCTTTGCTGGGCTTACGCAATGTTGCTCACCAGTCCACTCGTAGTCACAGTGGGATTAAGCTTGACCATACCTCTGAGCCTGATCGGACAAATGGTTATAAACGGGCAACACAGTAGCTTTGTATACTGGCTTGGAGCGCTCGTAGTGTTTTGTTCATTCATCTTTATCAACCATGAGAGTAAAGAAGAAGAAGTCGCTCACGCGGCAATGGAGCCCGGCATATTGCATGAAGGGGCAAGCCAGGCTTGAACGCGATAAAGTTTTTTGTCCTATTGAAAATCAATTCATATGAAATACATCCATCGTCCGCTTATAAAGAAGAAAGTCCAAAACAGAATTTGAAGGAAGTCCAAAAGAAAGTCTAAGTAAAGTCCAAAAAAGGTTCAAAAGAGAGTCATGTGTAGCTTCAATCTCCGTATGCAATCGCTAGAAGAAAGATTCTAGCTTAATAAACTTCTCGTCGTAGCAAGACAGCAAAGACTCCAGGGTGATGTAAAGAAGAGGGTGTGTCAGTCTTCAGAAGTATAACTTACGCCGGCGCCGTTGTCGTTCTAGTCCTGCCGCCTGTTGACGACGACAGAGAGTACTTGCAGGACAGCATTGGAGCCACGACGTTCAGTCCCTTAGCTGCGCAAGTCGCGCGTGAAATGAAGGGGAATGTGCAGTCTGTGAGCAGATTCCGTTTGCTGTGGAGAGGGAGGCCTGACTTTGCTAACGCTGGTGTAGATTGAAGTGCAATCGGAGCAGCTGTAATCACTTGCTCAAATGTCCTCAGGTTTCGGACCTCCTCTACTGTGGTCGCCTCAGTATGAGGATTTCGGTAACAATATCCAACCATCGCTGATCATTGTGCCTCTCGATGAGGCGTTCCCACTCATAATGCCCTAGCGTGAGATATTCGATTAACTGATCGGCTTTCCTAACGGTGTGCGCGTTCTCCTCAATTCCGTCAAATATTTCATCTCCAAGCTTACTGAATCCAGCAGTGCAAGGGAGCTTCCTGGCTCTGCAGTGTTTGTTGCCGCCGCTTGAGACACCATCTTTGCCGTATGACACTTCAAGATGTATCTCATCGCATAGATGCTGCATCCTGGATCCATAATGACTCGGAGAAATCTCTCATCAGGCCCCTCCACTCCAACAATGCTTAGCTCTTCGATAAGGATTCGCATCGCCTGTGTGCAATCGGGCACGTCTTCGAGCTTTGTGCCGGATGGAGTTGGAGTCGCAGCGGCGTTGACGGTTGGTGCTATGTAGGCGCCAACAGCTGCAGCTTGGTTGGCATTGTCAGCTACGGCCTGGTTGGCCTTGTTCGCGGCAGTTTGGTTGGCCTTGTCGGCAGCAATCTGGTCTGCAGTAGGCGCGTCAGGGGCAGGCTGGTCGCCTCTCCTGCACTTTTGACTGCGCGTTTCGACGATGACTAGTTCACGAAGAGGTTGTAGCTCATGCTGAGGAAAGGAGCTATATAGGGATTGTTAGTAAAAGAGCTCCGGTGTTATACTTTCGAGGAGATGCAATACTCATGTGTGATGAGCTGCACGAACACTGAAGGTCGATGGTGATGTGCAGGATAGAAGCTGCACTGCTTCGGCGAGCGTGCCTGGATCAGTTGTGGAAGCGTTCGACAGAACAGCACTACTTGAGCGCTCAGTATATTATAGCTGCGCGCCAGGGGTTCCTCACATACGTTCGAACTATTCCTGGACGACGAAGTAAGACCGGACCACCTGATGCACCTTGTCTCTGTGGTTTTGGACTAAAGGTTGTCAGACAAGTCGTTGACTTTGAAGAAGTAAGGAAGAAGATCAGTATGTTGTTGTTGGGAGGGTTTTATATAAGAACAAAAGCGAGATATATTGGGGTTCAAGGGGTTCACGTTAGGGAGAAGATCACCAGGCTTCCTTATACCGCGACAACAGCGCTAACCCGAACGGGCCACCTCGAGGTGCGATCTTAGGTCTGCTCACGTGCAGCGGAGGGCAGTGACCGAAGCCTAAGGCTCTCCACGGGTATGGGATGATCTCCGTCATCTGATGTGTTGGCTCCGCGGCCGGTATCCACGAAATGCTTGTTTTTACCGGATCAGCAATCGGCTGCCTTTGATCGGAACACATGGAGTATCACGCAGTCATCAGCATGGGAGATGGGGGCACGCCAAAGATTCGGTTTTACTTGTCATTCTAGAAATAATGGTATGGGAATTGCAACGCTCCCTGTCGACGGAGGTATGCGCGCTAACCTCAATATCCAAACACTCTATGAGTTTGGATCCTTGCCACCCACTCCAGTGGTTTCAACCTCAGGAGTTTCTTCAGTTCCACAGCCTTGCGGTTGTAGGATTCAGACTCCTGCTGAGCCCAGTCTCCTATCTTCTTGTCGAGATGATTGCAGTCCAACGGTCCTGGGTAGTACCAGTACTTCCAGCGCTCTTCGTGGGTTTCCAGCCACTGCGACATGTAGCTGTCCATTAGAAACTCCATCATGTCTACCGAACACTCTGGTCGTAAGATAACCTGGAGCAAGAATTCCTCAGGGTTCTTACTCCGACTGCAGTGGAGATTAACCATCTCCATGAAGAACCCCACTACCTCTGCTTCCTCCTCTTTGACCGCTTCCAAGAAGCCGTCGAAGAGGACGTTGCAATCCGCCCACCAGCAAATCATAGGATCGCTGCAGTACATGAGAAAGTGCAGCAAGTTGACCTTCTCCGCCGTCCAGGGGCCACGCAAGAGCTTCACGGGCAGGTCGACGTGCCGCTGTTGCTGCACATGGCGCCAGATAGGTCCGATGAACTCGAAGTTTCGGAACCGCCAGCACTCATTTTCTTCCATTCCCATTATGGCTGTCAACATCCTGGTGCTCGTCTTCTCTTCCGCTACATGCTTGTTTTTCTCATCCTCCTGAGGATACAGTCTGTAGCTATCACGTGGTAGCGGACGCGTGTACTCGACAAACTTTTTCACCCAGTCCAAGGAGAACCAGTGGCTCTGCAGGATGATGCTCGCTGGCCGTTTGAGGTGTGTGGCGGATGATTCACGGTCCCAGGGGTTGCCGAAGATGCGGAGCATCATTGGCAGGTATGTTGCCTCCGTAGACAGGCGCGTTCCTAGACGGTCAATCAATGCAAATGCAGGATTGCCGGACAGCACGAAGATTTTTTGGAGCAGCTCGTTGGGGAGCATCTCTAGTGGTGAGATTCTTCCCTCGGTTGATGTCTGCTCGGTAAAGGTCGACTGGTTGGAGGTCAGCCCGGATGAGGTATTTTTTGACCGCTTCGCCTGCGGACCCGAGTGAGCGGCGGAGGTGATGCGGCGCTTCCGTGGGTTCTGGTTCGTGGATGTTACAGCTGCTAGGTCGGTTGTGGGTGCGCTGGTTAAGGCACCAGTGGCCGCCTTACGCGCTTGACCGCGCGTGAGTGGGGGCATCTTTGAGTGAGATACTGTTTTTCTTGATATCTCTTTTTGGTTCCTAAGTCAACAAGTCAGAAGCAGTAAGAGGATGAAGGCCGCGTCAGTGAGTGGTACCGAGAAGCGATCGAGGCTCAAGCTTGTTCCTTGATTGCAACTGTAAGAGAAGGAGTTTGACTGTTCGTAAGGGTGAACTGGCGGTAGGACGACGCGACGGGAACCTCTTGACAAAGTTCAAACGCGTCAGAAGATAGTCTTCGTATTCTCCAGTGATTAATAAGAACGGTTGACAATGCAGGAGAAGAAAGACAGAGAAGTGGTGGATGTTCACGCGTTACCCCTGAGGTTGTTGTGGAAGGATGTAGTGGTGGGGGTGGATTTGGTGAGGCTGGACTTTTATATGCCCTGGAAACAGTGCTAACGTAAACAGGACCCTTGGACGTGGACACCGGTATCGCCTCTGGATAGCAATACATTGACAGATTTTCGCGAACCTTCCAATGCTAGAGGAGCAACACTGTGTTCCTCCTCTCGCAGTTTCTGTGGCTGCCTTACGCAGTTCAAGGGGTATACATCACAAATCCTACCTGAACTCCGCCGGCGCCGCTCGAATGTGGATGCTGGATGAAGACCCGAGTCTCAAGCCACAGCATACCAAGGACAGGGAGAACCGCAAGGCAAATGACAAGGGCAAGGGTTCTAAA
This sequence comes from Floridaphiala radiotolerans, assembly GCA_022813185.1. Classification (NCBI taxonomy): domain Eukaryota; kingdom Fungi; phylum Ascomycota; class Dothideomycetes; genus Floridaphiala; species Floridaphiala radiotolerans. The sequence continues at coordinate 75,594 of JAKLMZ010000034.1, read as the reverse complement.
AAGGCCGATACCACTAAAAAGGACAATGAGAGACCGCGACAATTTACGGCAGTCGCAGCATTCGACTTTGACGATTTTGACACAGGTCGTCCCGGTTTGCTGTTTCCTGGAATCGACCTTCCTCAACAGCCATCTGAGGATGCAACTTAGCAATCCAGCATCCTGTCACTGTTGGGCATGCTAAAGGCGAATTTGATACGAGCTTTGATTCGAAAAGGTTGGAGCTGGAGGAGACGGCACAACCGCCAGCCAGCTACTATATGCGAAAGATGCGATCCGGCTCAGCTCTTCATGCCTTCAAGGATAAGAGCATGGATGCGGATTGTGGACCAGTTTTAGCCGTCTGCATTACTGCTAATAACTTCCGTACACATATCGAAATTGATCTTCCACCGGTTTCAACCCGATAAAGCACTCAAAACCCGAAGACCCTATGCCTTTCTCAGGTCTTAGAACGAACAGAATGACCTCTTCTAGCCCAGCATGGATTATGGCCGGCACAGAAGGGCATTACCACCGTTGCAAGGGATTTTCTCAAGCTTGCTATCAATCTTCTTAGGGCGTGGCGATGTGTATGGACCTATTGTTGAATGGGACATACATGAAGTGTCTTTGACTTTCAATTCATACATAGTTAGTCTACTGAACTGCACCTGAGAAGGGCTTACTAATCACTTGAATGCGCTCATATCAGACTCGGTTGTTGCTCAACGAGGAGTTGGATCACCACTAGTCTTGTGATCTGAGCTCAACTGTGTCGACGCAGTGTAACTATCCTTTTGATTTTGACAAATTGAAAGTTGTCTTCTTTGCTCTGCTATCTAAGCACTCTTGCAAGGGCTATGGGAAGTTCTCACCCCTGTACTCTGTTTGTGGCCATCGGTTCAGTAACTGCACGTAAGCTTGGCACGCCTGACAACCTCAGCGATCTGCATCAACCTTGTGTAACCCTAACCTACCCACGTATGCGACATTGGGCATCAACACATTATTTAAGAAAAGGGCGTATACGGCAACTCAAAGAGAAAGCGAGGGTTTCCAGCTCACTCTGCTCAAGGTCGCACGTCATTGCAATACCCAAACCGGTTCGCAAACCTTCCCAATCAGTTCCCTTGCGATACTAGAAGTGCAAGGCTGCCGCACTGAGAGCGCTCGCCGGGCAACTTGCGACCTCTGAAGGCAACCAGTAAACAGGTGTAACGTAGTGAGTGCTGGGAGAACGGCAGTTCTCAATTCCATCTTTCAACATTCCGGGCAAATAAAGACTGCACCTCACTGTCAAGATTGCTGCGACACCCCTTCCAAAAATCGCATCTCAGGTTGACAGCTGACGACCACCAACCATATAGTGACAAGTTTCACCTAGCCGGCTTGTTCAAAGCGTGGCGTTTCGATTATTCGAGCGATTAAAGATCTGGAGAGATGAAGGCTTCTTCTGCCTTGCGATAGCAGATTATGAAAGAACAGGAAAAGCTGTCGAAAGCTTTGCCCAGTTTCTGTGTGCTTGCCCGTCGACGCTAAGGTATGTATCGAGTACTATAAGACTGCTTAAGCATATCAAGCGAGGATGAGAAGCGGACGTGAATCATTCACGACATCTGTTTTTGAATCATAATCAAGACTGAACTACCTTCGTCCATGTACACCGTCCGAGCTTTCTTCCAATATGTCTTTGGTTGTTTTAGAACTGCCACCAAAAATGTCGCCGCACAACATACTGATGTGTACGCAGGATTTACCCTGCCAGGTAACAAAAGGATGATCCGGGTCCTCGATTTGGAACCCGGATATGGAAGCGACGAGATACGGGCAAATCTACGGGTTTTGGATCTTGGAACTCATCCACCCGCCCACTATGACTGCTTATCGTATGTATGGGGAGACCCTTCGATCACCGCAACTGCAATTATCAACCAGCAAGACATTCGCATCACGAATAATCTCCATGACGCACTTCGCAACGTTAGATCTGTATCTCGAACTGTGGTAATCTGGGCAGACGCACTCTGTATCAATCAGTCAGACATGGACGAAAAGTCACAGCAAGTTGCGTTGATGGCAGAAGTCTATCGCCAATGCTCGAAGGTGCATATATGGCTTGGTGAACCTGAGCCTGGAAGCTTGACAGGGAACCCATTCGAGTTCTTGGACCATTTCGTAGAAGGAAAACACGTCTTTGATTTCCCTGGCTTCCGCTGGGATGAAGAAACCGAAAGCTGGATATGGGCAGAAAACGACGCGTGCAACAACCTTCTTAACGATTTCCTGCAAGTCGTGAAAAGTCCTTGGTGGACGCGAGCCTGGACCGTCCAAGAATGCCTGCTACCAAAAGACACGATTATCATGTTTGGAGAGTGGAGAATCACGTGGGGTTACCTCCTTAAAGCTCGCAACATGAAGGATTCCCACGGGGATGGCCCAACAAAGTGCTGCGTGAAGGCCAATACCATCTTCCGTCCTCATCAACTTCACTTGATCAACTCGTGGATGTGGCATGTCACTTATGCTGAAAGGTTTCGGCATGATGTTTGTGTAGACAGGCCACAAGCACGGAACTTTGGCGACGTTCTTCATGCCTTCTCAACCCGGAATAGTTCTGACCCTCGGGATAAGGTGTATTCTTTACTTGCGTTTGCCAAGCACCCGGTTTACAGGGGCTTTAAGCCAAACTACCACAACGACGTTTCGACTGTCTACATTGACATATTCACTCGCATGATACACGAAAGCGATGGAAGCTTTCACTGTTTCATGGGAGGAGGCTTTGGATCTCCAAGGGAGCATCTTCCTTCATGGGTTCGGGATTTTTCTCAGTCAAGGGCCATTTCGGTCATTGCCGGCGAGGAGCATAGAATTTGGTGTGCTACGCTCTATCGAGCATCATGCGAAACTCCCATTCAAGTACAATGGAACAACAACAAAGAGATGCAGTACAAAGGGACATACATCGGTAAAGTGAAGGACGTTGGGCCCTGCATGAGGCCTGCGGACATGCAGGCGCAAGAATCAGATTGGAAAAAAGTCTTTGCCCAATGGATTGAACTCTACAGGGAGACAGTGGGCCTACGTGATCCTACTCTACTTCGCAATACATTTTCGCGAATAATCTGTGGAGATGTATGCAAAGATGTCGATGGAGGAAACACGCTATTCAGGAGAGTCAGAGAAATAGACTTACCAGAAGAGAGAGTGTGGGATCGACTGATGACTGGTGATATAAACGCCGCTGACATGCGATCCTACGGCTGGGGTCTGAATTTTGCGATGTGGGGAAGATGCCTGTTCACCACAGATACTAAGAAAGTGGGACTGTGTTTTCCATCTACTCTTCCAGGCGACGAAGTGTGGATAATGGTGGGTGTCGAGGTTCCATTTGTCGTCAGGCCTCTTCAGCGCGCAAGTGCAGGACTTGCTAGCAGGTATTCGCTTGTGGGTGATTGTTTCTTATACGGTGCCATGGATGGTGAGTATAGTGAGCAAGAGAAGTCAATGGGAAGGAGCATCATCTTCGTTTGACCAGATGGTTGCGGTGCTATGGCGAGCAACTTGTCCTTTTCCTTACACTGTCGGTTGAGAAGATAACTACCACACGATAGCACGTAGAAGCAGTTTAGACGATTTTGAAGCTCGCTCTTCGGCCGTCCATTGCCTGTTGTGTTCGAACCCGTGACTTGCTCAGGAGATGAGGTGACAAGAAGGGCGCTGCAAAGTTGCCCAATCTATCGGTAACGACCTATACTATACTTCACCAACTTACTCAACACGTTTCATTGCTAATGGACTGGACTACTTGTAAGTGTTTCGCGGGGAGTACTCGGGCCTCACATCTTATAGAGCAGCAAAAGGAATTTAGCCAAGACGCGCTAAGCTATCCTAAGTTCCCGCAACACGCTTGCACCAATCACAGCTCCGCGCTGCCCCTGAGCCCCATCCGCACAAAAATTTCGCTTTATATTTTAACAAAAACTTCAACCTAGCACATACGGTCATAGAAAGGTGAAAACAGGGCATCCCGTCCGCTCTGCCGTACTCCTAAGCACCTTATCGACGGATTAGTAGTTGAGTGGGTGACCATCAGCGAATACCCGTTGCTGTATGTTTTGATTCTCTTTTGCTCTTCGCCGACGTATATGGGCATCAGATTCTTCTGTGGGTGCCTTTTGTCTTCGACTCTTCGCGTGGGTTGCTTTTGCTTGCGTGAATCCTTCGCATAGCTGCTAGCACATCTCTGAGCGTGGCTTGAACCTTCTTTAAATATACACACATCGCACGTTTCTTCCCATATCTGAAAACTATTGCATGAGAATACTTGCATACCCCTTCAGCGGCCCTAAGCGGTTGCAAGCCAACAGGACATAACATTGGCTGGATTCGACATGCGAAGAAACCTCTACGAGAAGTTCACCAACTCAATCATGCTTACATCCCGGCGCAGATAGAATTCCTCGTCGCCGTCTCAGCATGCATTCACAGCAAAGCTTTACGCACTCCCTGGCAGCGACTCTCACGAACCAAGAAACGGTAATACTTCTTACCTATCGCATTCTGGAACCATCATCCCCCTCCCCGCTTCAAGATCTGCTTGCCCATTGGATGGTTAGATACAGCAAACCAGCTGAATAGGAATCTATCGCTTAGTATTACGTACTTTATGAGGAAGCGTGCAGGATATGCATGCTAGGAGCGACGGAGACACCGTGAAGTACCGGGGAGAGACGTTCGCTAAGGGGCTTGGGTATCACATTTGTGATCCTTCTGCAAGGAGGGGAGTTCCGTGGAGGATGAGGTTATGCTGTGCAAGTATATCGGATGCAATGTGACAGTGGCATGGATCTGGGGGCATGTCTTGTTTGGTGCAGGTCGGGGAAGAGGGTGGTGATCCGGGTCAATGAAGAAGAAGAGTTGGTCGGGCTGCATGGTGTATACTAAGGCGTGGCATTGGGCAGATGTGGTCTCGGTATCCCTTGCGAATGTTTCTGGGTGCGCTATGCCGTAAAAGTGGCAAGACGTTTGCTTCATTGAAACGTGTCGGTGAGTGCTCCTGCACTTGTGAAACTTGCGGAGGAATCGGTCACAAAGTTCAAGGACAACATCGAAAGGAAGTTGTATGGAAGCGTCATTTCTGCCTTAAAGTTTAGTGGTCTGGAGCAAGTCGATGTGTAGTTGTTGTTTCTCTTGACCGTGACCGATCGCATTTGTTGCAGTAGAGTCCTTGATCGCTCTGAACTTGCGCTTTAGGAATGAGGTATTTTCCTGAGTATATAAAAGTTCTCGTGCATCCTTTGCGAAACCATCGGTGATGAGGCTTTTCGTTCTTATTGGAAATAAGCGTGGCGTGTTTTATTCGACATGAAGTGAAATGCTTCTGTGTTCAATGCATGAGACCACTTGTATAACGGCCAAAGTCACAACACACAAGTCAAAGCAAGAGATTGCAGAGAACAGGTTTATTGCAGGCGTAGCATTTACCTACAACACCTTTTCGAAATAAATCATCATTCAGCCATCAAGGGCTACGGACATGTGCAGCTTCTCCCACCCCAGTACTCGAGAAGCAAATGTCCATTGGGTATCTTCAGTAGGCGCCACAAACTCCCAACACTCCTTTGCGCCTGTATGATACTTATCATGTTTTTGGGATTTCCTGGGTATGCTCCATCAGTAGATATGACTGTCGTTGTGGTCAAGAACTGAACAGGCGTGCGTGCCAGTCGATTGTTTGCAATGCCGATGACGAAAGCCCATCAGTAGCCAAAAGCTTTTCCGAACTCAGTCAATGCGGACGGACTCGTTGAAAGCCTTGGAAAGATCAACAGCCGAATCAATCCGATCCAAGACACTCTCAGGCTCATCCTGAGTCGAAGCCTGTCCAGGCAGCCTGAAGATGGGAGCATTGATAATATCACCCTGCGCGACATCCCTAATCGTCAGCTCTATCCAGAACGGGATGGCATCTCCAACAATCAGATCAAGGCTCTTGGCGGCGGTCTCGTCCAAGAAGATGGTAATGGTACTGATCTCTGCGATGCCGAGCTGCCGTTTATGCTGCATCAGGAGGTTGACAGCACCGATGACGTTTGGACTTGTCAACATGGCGCTGAATTCATCTTGGTCCGGCGTTAGTATGACTGGGACTTGATCCAACGTCATTTCTTCATCGAGCTTGCGATTCATCCGCTTGAGGACTTCGAAAAAGAGGCTCCTTGTTTTGGGGTTGACGATGTTGGCTTGCACGATGTAGTGGAGATCGGCTACTTTGTTGCCTGCGCCGCGCTGCCATTCTAGAAACACGACGTCGCTCCACCGTTTCAACCGGGGAAGCTGGGAGTTCGGAGCGAAACTTGACAGGTTTTCTAGTAACTGAGATTCAGGTCCAAAGTTTGCCATGGCGAAGATGATACCAGCTTCCGTGCTGTAGTAGTTGGAGTAACTTCCTGTGGTAGCCTTGACAGTAGGATTAGCGTGTATCTCGGGAGAATGACGCAGCCGTAGGGTGAATTACCTGGTAGAATACCCCATTGATCATCCTGTCGTTCTCGTGGTTGTTCGCAACACAACGTAGCTCTGCTGCATCTACAATATACTCATCCAGTTGTTGATCAAGCTCCCATTGCTCGTAATGCAGAATCTCGGCCTCCCAGCCCCATCTGTCAAGGTCATCGTAGTTGACAAATTCGCTTTGGGGGAAGCCTAAACCTTGAGCTGCAGGTATCGTATGCCGCATTAGCGCTTTCCACTGGCAGCCCCTTTGAACAGCGTTGTCCCAGTCGGCACTCGATACCTGCCGCTTCACATGCTCCTCGGGAAGCTCAACGGCTGAGTCGCGCCTGACATGGGCATGGCTCACATCTCTAAGCTCGATACGGGAAGACTGATTGAAGATGTCCGTTAGATCGACCGCCGAGTCCTGGCGGTTCAGATCAGGCTTCACCTCGTCTTGTGCGGAGGGTTGGACCTCTGAATCTGTCGCCATTGCGCCGCCGCCGATGATCTGGTTTCCGGGGACCAAGTCGATTTCAAAGACCATGTATGGCTGGATCAGGAACTCATCCATTTCCTCGAACTCCTCTTCGCTGATGTTATCCAAGAACACCTTGATGTTAGTAATCTCCCGGATGCCAAGTTGCTGCTTGTGCTGTATGAGAAACCATGCAACGCCAACAGCGTTCGGAGTGCCGAGCAGCGCATCGAACGCTTCTTCGCCGGGCCAAAACTGGACTGGTTGATCCACCGAGGCGTCGGGGTCAAGAACCCGATCGTATCTCGCAAAAGCCTCCCTAATGATAGCTTTGGTGGCATCGTTGATGATGGTCACTTGAACGACTCTGTTGAAATTATCGGTGTTCCCTTGTGCCAGTTTTGTCCACTCAATGAACGCAATGTCGCTCCATTGCTTCAGCTGAGGAGGCCGGGAACCGGCGGCAAATGCGGATGGCCGCTCTGCACGCTGCGAGTCTGGTCCGTTGTTGTTCTGAGCATATATGACGCCATCCCGAATATTGTAGATGTTTATGTAGTAAGCCATGGTAGCCTTGAAGATGGTCAGTTGCTATGCTCAGAGATAAAATTTATATGTGTCTGATGACGGAATGGTTGAACCGGTATGGATGTACATACTGGATAGTATACTCCCAGAACAGTTCGATCCTGTGTGTGCCAATTCTCAACTTTCTTGAGGTAGCTGGGCGTGTCTTGCTCGAGCTCTTCGTAGATGAGCTCTTCGAATTGACCTTCATTGAGTTCCTCATCCTCCTCCGTCCAGCCCCACACGTCGAGCACTGCCGGAAGTAGGTATCCACTTTGCGGGCAATTGTTTCGATTGGCTTCTTCGATGGTCATCTTCATAAGTCGTCTGAACTGACAACCTTTGCCCACAGCAGTCTGCCAATCCAGTGCTCTTTTGGAGTGGTTCGCCTTGATTCCATCGGTCGTGTGTTTGTATTCCTTAGGCCGAAAGACTGACGCACCGTTGTTGTTGTTGTCAGTAACGTCAGTGTTGTTCTGTGGGATGTCGGTGTTTCTTTTCTTGAGCCCATCCTCGCCAACATTGATGATTTGATCGGCAGGAACACTCTCGAGCTCCAAAACCATGTACACTTGATCGTCCGCCGTGAAGACCGCAACTTCTGAAATGCGCTTGAGACCGAGTTGGTTCTTGTGCTGGATTAGAAACCACGCTGCACCTACGGCATTGGGGGTGTTCAACAATGCAAGTCCCTCCTGAGAGCCAACAGGAAACCGCATTCGGTTGTTGAAACCAACATGGCCGTCAAGAGATGTCCCCTGGTTCGTGAGGGCTTGGTTAATCAAGGCTTCGGTTTTGTCGTTGCTGACATGGACCTGGACGATGCGATGCAGATTTTGGATGCTACCGCCCGCTACGTGCTCCCACTGTAGGTATGTAACGTCTGACCACCGATGTAGAAGAGGAGCTGGATAGTCAAGGTCCTCGGACTCAATGTAGGCCTGGGGATCGATGCTGTACAATGCATAGATTACGCCGTCGTCTGGGTTGAAAACATTCTCGTAGCCACCACCTGAAGCCTATAGAAAGAGTGAGTGATGCCAGCTTTCAGGTATTGATTGAGATTGCATACAGGGTAGCCAATATTGTCATGGGTGGTCTCTTCCTCATGATAGCAGCTGCTTACTTGCAATCGGGGTCTATTGGAGGCTGGTTCAAGTTGTAGCGCTTGAAAGTTGGCATCATCTAGAGACGTGGTGGTGGTAGCCCATCCCCAAGCGTCCAAGTCGTTCCAAGTCCATGAGCTTTGAGGTCGTTGCTGTGAGTCAGTCCAGGCGATAGTGCCCCGCATAAGCCGATTGTAATTGCAGCCTTTGCCATATGCGGTATCCCAGTCCTCCTTGCTGACTTGACGGTTGAAGATCAAGGGAACAGCCTTCTTGGGGATCAGTGTGTTGATGGAGCGGGCAATCTGAGCAGGTGCGGCTGAGATTGTGGTTTTGACTAAGTGTATTGGCAATCATTGTCCGCCTATGCGCCGCGATCAACTTACCTCGAGCAATCCTGTTACCAAAGGGGACACCAAAGACAGTACCAAGCTGCGCGAGAACAAGGAAGACGAGCATCAGGAGAAACCCTCTAAGGGATAGCTTGAACCTCATGATGGCTTGGGTGTAATTTCGTGACGTGGTATGGAATGGGATTGAAATGTGTGATGAAGGAAAAGGGGCGTACTCGACTTTAAGTATGGAAGGGGAACGGAAAGCACATGCAAGGGAGGATTAGGGATAAGTGTGTAAAGGCGTCGAAGCTTGTGAGGTTGGAGGTCTTCTTATAACTGCTATCTGCTGATGTAATGTGCTTGAAGTGAGCGTCGAATTTGGGCTTTGATAATTTACCGAGACGACCCCGCTTCAAGGACAGAGAGAGTAAAGTGAAAAGATCGAGGAGGTGATGAAAACCGGTCAACGGAACGCCATGACTTGAGGTCCATGCTCATACAAGCAAGCTTGCCCTAGTCCTCTAATCATATATGAAACATCCAAGGGAGTGAAGTCAGCTACTTGAGCTCTTAGGCTTGCTGAGATAGAGGCGAATGGTTCCGTCTTACGCTTTCAGCAGCGAAGATCATGTTCTGTTGACTTCTTCATGGCAACTTGCACATGCTATATGAAAGGAAAAAGATTTGCCCACTGCTACCGAGCATGTCATGCTACAAGCCTGTGACAATCGTGGTAATGAGACAGTACCTATCTGCGCCGACGCCTTATGTAAAGGAACTAGAAGTGACACTCAACCCAGAGTCGATGAAGTGCTAGATGAAGTTTACTTCCATCAAAACCTACTATGAAACTGTCAGAAGCTTATACTGCAACCACTTCTATCTAAAACTCTGGGCATAAGAAGGACTCAGATGAATGTTATGAAAGAGTTGTTGTCGCCGTCACTTTGGTAGCTTTCGTGTCAAGAGGTATGTACTTCGATCATCAAGGGTCCCCATGAGTTATTGATCACTCGTACTCCAAAGGTCTCCACATGTTGAGGCGATTCAATCATGTCACCGTGTCTCGCATCTGGAGTGCTATCCGTCAAATCCATGAGTAGCCTGCTCTCCGCCTGAAGACTTAATGATCGACTGCGCCTGAAGAATGTGTACCATAACACTTATTGATTCTATCCGTTCGAAGGGAGCGAACCGAGACAACGACATTAGACCTGCCACGATGTTGACAGGTGGAGGCAATACGGCACAGATTCAAAGGCGTAAAGACAACAATCTTGATGAACAATGCTCCTAATATGTCGAGGATCCTCGAGAGCGTGTATATGTGCAGAGGCGGGCGACGACTCGAAAGCGCATATACCGGAGTCGGCCGCAGGGGGCTGTGGTCAAATTATGCTCGTGAGGCCGGGGCACGGATCGGAGTGTTCGCCGAACAAATCCAGAGCGGCAGGTCCTAGCGCTAGCTCCATCCGTCGTCGGTGCCCCCACTCTTATCAATGTGTATCTACTCCGCAATCACTGCTGCTGTCAAAGCACAAGCTCTTTGATTCTAGCTGCTTGATTCAAGTCCAGTCCAAACGATCCGAGATTGCTCTTAATCGTCGCCTTGTAGAGATTTTTGGGAGTCTTTGGATTTCTTGGCAAGTAAGGAGGTGCTTAAGCGTTCACCCGAACAGGAGGTATTTCGAATTCAAGTGGCTCAGCGGTCGACACTAAGCGCTATAAGAAGCGAACCTTTTAGGAAGCAGTAGCCTAAGCCACACGTATCTAACCGAACGCGATTATAGCTGTCGTCAAGTCTTCCGGAATCCACCCAAGCACTATGGCCGCCTCATCGAAAAAGACATGGCAGGAGATTGCCATAGGCGCTCAGGAGCACAGAGACGCCACCATCGCCCAGCTAGATCCACCACTCCCAGATCTCCCTTCTGAGCTTCCCTCGAATGTCATGAGTTTCGCCAAAGAGTTCCTGACACTGGACGAAGTGACCATCACCGAGACACCGCCTGAAGAACTGGTAGCCCAGCTCGCATCGCAAGAGCTCACAGCTACAGCTGTAACCAAAGCTTTCCTTCGCCGCGCTGGCTTGGCGCAAAAGCTGACGAACTGCATCACCGAGCTGCTCACTGACCGCGCCATTGAGCGTGCCAAATTCCTCGATGACTACATTGCCGAGCACGGCAAACCCATTGGGCCACTCCATGGTCTCGCTATCAGCGTCAAGGAGCACATTCCCATGGCCGGCCTCGATCTGAACGCCGGATTCATCAGCTGGGTAGGCCAGAAAGCCCCGGAGAACGCCTTCATCTTGCAAATCTTGTGGAAGGCGGGTTGCGTGTTCTACGTTCGCACCACGCAGCCGCAGACGCTGATGCATTTGGAGACATCGAACAACATCTACGGTGAGACGGTAAACCCATTCAACAGAAGTCTGACCGCCGGTGGTTCGTCAGGTGGTGAGGGTGCTTTGGTAGGGTTCCGAGGTAGTTGTTTGGGAATTGGAACGGACATTGGCGGAAGTATCCGGAGCCCTGCTGCTAACAATGGCGTATACGGGCTAAGGCCTACGTCGTATCGCCTGCCGAATGCCGGCTTTGCTGCCACAATGCTGGGACAGGAGCAGATTGTGCCGGTTGTTGGTCCTCTGAGTACCAGCTTGGAAGGCATCAAGCTGTTCATGAAGACCCTGATCGCTGCGAAACCGTGGTTAGTAACCCCAGACATGCTGCCTTTCGAGTGGAGAGATAGCCAGGAATGGTTGAGGAAAGATGACGCTGGCAACAGAAAGCTGAAGGTTGGAGTGATCTGGGATGATGGTATAGTCAAGCCTCACCCGCCGGTCATACGAGCTTTGAGTGAAGTGGTGGAGAAGTTGAGGGGCCATCCTGGGGTGGAGGTGGTCGACTGGAAACCATACAAGCATGACTTAGCTTGGGAGATCATCGTGAGTTTGCCCCTTCGTATAAACTGGCCGCTGCTGATGTAGTGACAAGGCTAGCTTGTACTTCTGTGACGCTGGAATACAGGAGAAGAAGGCTATTGAAGACTCTGGCGAACCCTGGAGACCGCTGTCTGAATTCATTATTAAGGATAACCCTTACGTGAGGGATCTGTCAGTGTCCGAAGTGTGGGATTGGACGATGAAGCGAGAAGGATACCGAGTCGACTATGCTAAGCTCTGGAACGGTACAGCAACACAATTCGAGGACGATTATCCGGTGGACCCCGTCGACGTGATTCTTTGCCCAGTGGGACCAGGAGCAGCCCCACCACTCAACTGCGCGCGCTACTGGGGATACACCGCTCAATGGAACTTGTTGGATTATCCGGCGCTAGTATTCCCGGTATGCCTCCCCACCACTACCTACATGCATATCTACTAATGTTGTGTCAGGTCACCCAGGTCAAACCAGATATTGACGTAGTTGACGAGTCGTACCAACCCCGCAACGAGAAGGATCGGTACAATTATAAGCTTTGTATGTGCGCCGCTGGTGTCTGGTGGAGTAGTGCTGACGCTTCATAGATGAACCTGAGAAGTACAGAGATGCGCCTGTATCTCTTCAGCTAGTCGCCAGAAGGTACGAGGATGAGAAGGTCATCCAGGCCTTGGAGTTCATCACAGAGTGCACAGGCTTGCCTTTCTTCAAACCGGTCTAGGTGCAGGTGCTTCGGTTGGAAGATTGATTAAGAGGCCGCGATGGAAGTGATTCATGGCAATTGAATTCTTATGCTGAGGCCGTGACGAAGGCGGTCATTGCCTTGACTGCGTCCCCATCGTGGGCTTTGAGAAGATCCGTAGCCTTAGCTTTGGTCAACTCTAGTTGGTCGACCTAATGACAGCTATCAGCTTCCATTCTTCTAACGGTCTTATGTGAGACAGCGTGAATTCTCCACATACCAACAGACTGACGTCCGCTTGATCCACCTTGACAGCTTTCTTTTTGGTCTCTTCCGCAGGCTTTGCCTTGACATCCAGCTTCTTCATTGCCGCGCCCAACGCCTCAGTATCTACATCCTTCTTGTCCCCGTCATCGTCCCCTCTCGTCTCCAAAGACGATAGCGCTGCTGCGGCTTTCTTGTCCTCTGCACTGGCTGGCTCGGCTGCGGGATTCTCATCGGCGCCGGTGTCCGCACCTTCGTGAACGTTGGAGGGTTGTGGTTCTTCTGCCATGATTATAGACTCTTGTCCAGACAATACGAACCGGCGAGAAAGTTACTGTAGTTTCAATTGCATTTGAAGATTCAAGATGTCGCTCGGATTTTGCTTGCTGTAGTGGGAGCCATGGTGGCATTGAAGTCTTCGGTTGAACTCCGGTACCAGTGGCACTGAACCTTCAACCTCCGCCAATTGCACAACGGCCACTTTCTGATATTCTCAGCTCGTGTCAAAAGCACATAGACATCTGGCATGGCTATGCAAGTTCAGGTGAGCATAGCTTCCTGTGATGAAGGTATATGGAGATCTCGAGGTGCTGCTGAGGTATGTTGCTCTATGACTGATGAGACCTCAAGGGGCACAGAAATATTCGCACAGTATCGAAGAGGTTAAGCAAATCTGTCCCTTGCTCGTGACTCTTCGATTTCATGGACACCTTTGCCATTTCTTGCGCTACTGGTATTTGAGGACGCCAATCCACCTCCCGTAACTTGTGACTTTCACTTCTTGCTGTTTGTTGTAACACTAGTAATTTGGTGAGTCCTTCAATTCAATAGTATTCCTTTGGTTCTTAGGTGTCGGTACAAATTTTCATAGTCTTGAATAATATGATAATATAGCGTTGATAGTTTGCCTATACTTTCACACTGCATAAGTCCTCGTCGCATGTCTTCGAAACAGTTCTCCTGAGAAGATCACGTGGGTCGATAAGAATTGGCATTCTAACACTATTCAGCAATCAGAGCAAAAGCAAACCATCCAAGCAGTAACTCTTTCACAGCGAGACCAGTCAGCACATCTAAGGCAATGGACGACGACACCTACGACATTCTTAAGGGCTACGTGCAGAGGTTCCACGGTGGGCCGGTCAACGGTGACCACACCAGTCCTGCACAGCAGCCCGTCCGAGACCTACCTCAAGAGCAAAGCGTGCATCCAGCCGCACTGAGCCAGTCTCAACCCAAACCGCAACCGCAACCACAATCTCAACCTGAACTACAACCGCAACCGCAACCGCAACCTGAGCTGAATCCGCAACCTCAACTTCAACTGCAACCAGAGTCTCAACCGCAACTCGACTTCGACTGGACACCAGCATCCTGGAAGTCCAAGCCTGTCAAGCAAGAAGTCAAGTACCCCGACCAAGCGCCCGTAGACCGGGCTCTAGCCAAACTCTCAAAGCTCCCCCCGATCGTCACACCTACGGAGATATGCAAGCTCAAAGCCGGCCTCCGGGAGGTCGCTCTCGGCAAAGCCTTCCTCCTCCAGGGCGGTGACTGCGCCGAACTCTTTGACTACTGCGAGGAGAACGCCATCGACTCGAAGATCAAGCTCCTCCTGCAGATGAGTTTGGTCCTCATCTACGGCATGGGCAAGCCTGTGGTCCGCATTGCCCGGATGGCAGGGCAGTTCGCCAAGCCAAGATCTAGCCCTACGGAGAACTTCAACGGTATGGAGATTCCGTCATTCAGAGGTGATATCTTGAACGGCTTCCAACCGAACGAAAGAGCTCTGGACCCATCACGACTGGTCGCCGCTTACTTCCACTCCGCTACGACGCTCAACTACCTACGCGCACAGATCGCTTCTGGTATCGCTGATCTGCACAACCCCTTGGACTGGGACCTCGGCCACGTGCGAGATCCGGAACTGCAAGCAAAGTACGACAAGATTGTGTCAGCCATCCGGGAGTCGCTTCGCTTCATGCGGACTGTTGGCGCGGACACAGCCGGACAGCTGCAGACGGTGGACCTTTTCACTAGCCATGAGGGTCTGTTATTGGATTACGAGCAGAGACTCACGCGACGGTTGAAGAACCCTTCCAATTACATGCTCCCTCCCGGCCAGGCTCCCAGCGCTGACGGCAAGGGCTGGTACAACACTTCTGCGCACTTCCTCTGGATCGGTGATCGGACGAGACAGATCGACGGAGGTCATGTTGAGTACTTCCGCGGTCTGGAGAACCCCATTGGCATCAAAGTAGGTCCGTCGATGAAAGGAGACGAGTTGGTGCAGCTGCTGGATATTGTCAACCCGAGTAAGGAGATTGGTAAGGTGACGCTTATCACGCGTTACGGTGAGGATAAGGTCGAGGCTCTTCTTGGTGGGCATATCGAGGCAATTAAGGCTAGTGGGCATGTTGTTGTTTGGCAGTGTGATCCTATGCATGGGTATGTGCCTTCCTCTTCTGGTATTTCAGTATTAGCTCTCGGCTTGCTGACAGTCAATAGCAACACCCGGTCCACCCCAACTGGCATCAAGACCCGCCACTTCTCGTCCATCCTATCCGAGGTCTCATCAGCGCTCAAAATCCACAAGGAACACGGCACTTACCTCGGCGGTGTCCACCTCGAGTTAACCGGTGACGCTGTCACTGAGTGCTTGGGTGGTAGCGAAGGGCTTATGGAGGACGATCTCAGCTTGAACTATACCACTTACTGCGACCCGAGGTTGAATGAGAAGCAAGCGCTTGAGATGGCGTTCCTCGTCGCGGGATACTACCGCGAGGGTGGTAAGGGTATGTAGATGCGCTGTGATGGATGAGGTGCTGTAGATATAAGGGAAAGGCAATGAGGTGTGTATATGGGTTTAGGTACCAAAAGTTCGTTTCGGGAACGGTGTTTGGGTTCACACTATATCTTGAAAAGTTTGCACTTCTTCGTCGATAGGGTACAGTGTCTTCTCACTATGTCCGAGTTGGAAAAAAGAAAGGGATTGTTCCGCCCGCTCAGACCCTAGTACCTTTACTCCAACGAAACACTCGAACCCCCTTAGTAGCAATCAGCCTCTCATACCCCTTCAACTCCGCACACCTTTCAAAGACTTCAATAGAAGGAAATCATGATCTCATGTACAGTTCCACATTTCTCAACCACCTCATCCCCCCCAACCCCTCCACTTCTCTCAATCTTCCTCTTCTCCTTCCCTCTCCCTAGTACGTGAATCACCCACCCCTCCTCAACGGACTCCCCACCCTCGGCGCAAACTGCAAACTCTTCCTCCTCGCCTTCAACAACCTCATCCTCAACCCCTCCTCCGCATCCTGAATCCTCCCGCTAACCGGGAACAGCCTCTCCCCCTGCTGCGCCTTGGGCGGACAAGTCTTCTGCACCAGACTCTCCGGCTTGAGGAAGTACGGCGTCGTTGGACTGCCTCCATAGTTGAGGGAAGGGGTTGTGGGATCGTGAGCGGGGAGGGGGGTGTCTAGGGCTGAGGGGAGGGGGCGGCCGGTGATGTCGCGGATGGGTGTCTCTGGGTTGAAGGCGTCGTCGTGCAGGGGATCGGGGCTTGACCAGTCACTCATCCCCTCTGTCCCCGCCGGCGAGGGGTGGTAACTACCCGGCGTGTCATGCGACGGCGTAGGGATCTCCTCCGCAACAGGGTAGAAACTCACCCTTCGCACCTCCCGCGGATCGACCGCGAAACTCTGCCGGCGGTTCGGCGGGCTGGAGAAGATGCGGAAGGTGTCTGTCTCGGGGGATTGGGTTATGTGCTCGTTCCCGTTTTCGTCCACTTCCACATCCCCTGCCACAGGAGCTGCAGGAGAGGGGGCACGAGATGGATTGCGCACGGGGGAGGGAGGCAAGGTGGTGCTGTTCTTCAGCGGCGAGGGGGCGAAGACAAGGGAGCCGTTGACGTTGGATAGGGCGCGGGGTTCCATGCTTTTTCTTCGGCGGGCGCCGCCGCGGGGGGTGGCGGTGGTGTCGAGGAGGTAGGCGGATTCATCGAGCCATTTGTTTTCGCGTTCGCAGCTGTTGAAGGTCAGTACTACATTCAACAGGGGGGCGGACGTAAACTTACTCAAGGACCCAGCCGACACCGACGCAGGCGACTACGCTGCCTGCCTGACGACACTTTTCCATGGTTCGCACGCCGCCGTCTTTGAAGACTACGTGGGTGATGCCGACCTTCGTCTGGCGCTTGCCGTCTTCGTCGCTTGAGTCGCCGTTTCCTGAGACACTTGCTCGTGGATTCCAGGACCAGGTCTTTACGCACTTGGCGCCCATTTGGGAGAGCAGTTCGACAAAGATGCTGCTTGCATCGGCGCCTTCGCTGGTGTGGACGTCTACGTAGACGACCGCACCGGTGAGGAGAGCGGTGTTGAGACCGGGGCGCGGGGTTCGGACGGGGGTCATAGATGATAGTGATGGTGGGAGGACGTTTGGTGTTGCTGGGACGGCGGGAGATGGGCGGGTTGGGGTGGTGTACTCCTGAGCCGGAGCCTCAGCCTTTGAGGGAGTGCTGGGTTGTGTTGGGTGGCTCGGTTGCTGAGTCCGGTGGATGTCTTGCATCGTGAAGTCGGATCTGGGTGATAGAGGTCCTGACATGGACTTGGCTCGACGGTAGATGGGTTTCCTGAGAGGTGAATCCTCCGCGGCTGGCTTCAATGGCACCTTTGAAACGGTGTGTATGACGCGAGCCTGGTTGAACACGCGCACAGGAGTAACTGACACCGACGGCGCAGGGCTAGTGGCGATCATAGCCAGCAAGGCAGGATCGACGGGAGTCTCATTCTCATCTCCGTACTCCTGGGACGCATCCGACATCTGGCTGGTACGGAAGTAGTTCTCCTCATTGACAAACTCATAATCGGTCATCTCTGTATCGTTACCCTCCTCAGCAGCTTCAGTGACAGCCATTTGATCGTCGAAGAAATGTGGCGAAGGCACGCCCTGGAGCGACAACCTCTTGTCTTCGGCCTCTTTGAAGGCCCGCTTGACAGGCGAGAAGATGCCTCGTCGTTCAGCTTCCCGCTGGGACACTAATCTAGGATCAGGTGTTGCTCCAGCCCAGTTGCCGAATTGCTCCGCCAGGGTCATCATCTCGACGTTACCGGATGTACCTGGTGTCTTTGGTGGGAACGGTGTAGGAGTCGCCAGTCCTGCAAAATTCTGTCCAGTCATTTGGAGCTCGTCCTCCGACTCGTCATCGGAAGGGTAAACAGTTGCTGGTGTCTGAACATTGAAACGAGGTTCGAAATGGATAACAGGCGTGTGTTGTTCGACCGGGCTTTGTGCCGGCGGTGAAGGCTGGACATCTTCCATCTCATCCGTATCGTCCTCCACCTGCTCGACTTCCATCGCAGGCTCGCTTCTGGCCGGACTTGGCACTGGGATCAAGCTACGTCTACGGGTTGGTTTGACAGAAGCGGGTGTTGCTGGAGCCTCACTGAGTGGTGAAGAGATCCGAACATTCACCTCAACTTCCACATCAATGGTCATTTCCTCGTCGTTGAGCTGCTGTTCAAGACTGGGCGCCTCCTCATCAGTCGGTGTGATATCACCCAAGACAGTCCGTTCCGGCTCTTTTGCAGCCTCAAAAGCATCGTGCAGATTCCTGACTGGCGACCTCTCTTCAATGATGGTGGTCTTCAGAGGGGTCATGGCATGCAGCCTGTCCGTAACGGGTTCTGCCAGACGGCTTTTGCCAGGGGATCCTGGTGCAATGGTCTTGAAAGGCGACGTAGCAGGTCGCCTGATGGCCGGTGATTGAAGCAAAGATGCTTTGAAGGACGAATTCGGCGCTTGGAAGACCGGTCGTGACTGTGAGTTGAGGTTGAACTTCATCGGTGACTTCATGAACGAGGACTTGAACGGTGTAGATGACGGTGCTGCAAGAGACTGCTGGAAGGCGCTGGGGTGTGGCATGCTGACCTTCATCGGTGACTGCTTCAAAGAGTCCTTGAACGGTGATGGTGGTCCAGGTGGTGGTCGTCGAGCTGGACTAGCCATTGCTGGCAGCATTATAGTTCTTGTAGGAGAAGGCGGTAGCTCGGGCATTTGAAGCTCGTCGATGGACATGCTAGGCTCAAACGCAGCCTTCGAGGGCGACTTCCGGACTGAAGCCATCTTCACTGGGCTCATGCTCAATGGCTTCATCGGTGTCTTTTCTCCGCTCAACTCATCCTCCGTGTCGTCAGCGTCCGGTGGTGGCGTCACCTTTGCAACCTGCCTGTCCTTCTTTGGCGATAGCGGTACCGGTTTCGAGGCATCTTGTTGCGCACCTCTCGCTGTCTTCGTCCTCTTAGCAGTCGTTGTCGCTGCTTTCGCCGCTGGTCGTCGTATGGGCTTGGCGGCCAGCCCTGTAGTCTTAGTTGCTAGCTGCTCGCTTTTCGATGCAGCGCGCTTGCGGCTTGTCGGGAGGGTAACCGCATTCTCCTTCTCCTCCGGTAGTATGTCCTGGAAAGTGACTTTCTTCTTCAGCGCTGACTTGAGAGGTGCAGCAGTGGTAGTGGGCGCTGCCGCTCTCGTAGTCCGCGTAACCTTGGCGACCGGTGGTGCAGGCTCGATTGCCTCGCTTTGCTCAGCATCTTCCGTCTCGGTGACCTTCTTCTTCCTGCCTCTTGTCGCCTTCTCTGCCGGCGCAGGTACCTGCGCTTCAGTTTCCTCCTTCAACACAACTGTCTTCCTTGGTCGGCCTCTTGTAGCTTTAGGCGCCTCAACTGGGGCTGCAGTGTCCGCAGGTGCATCTTCGTCGGCGCGCGTCTTACGCTTCGTGAGCCCAGTACCCGCTACTTTAGCTGCAGGTGTTGTGATGCGAGTTGTTTTGAGTTTGGAGGGTTTGGACTCTTCGATTGCCTTTGCTCGCGCGCGAGTGACGCGCTTTGGCGGTGATGGTGGTGGTACTTTCGGCATGATGGCCGTGGATAAGAATGAAATGTCGACTGTGTGAGCTGTAGTGTTAGTCGAACTTCGAAATCTCAATGATGCGCTCTGGTTCCATCAAATAAGAAAGTGCGTTGGATGTTCGCTTGCTCAAGTCCGTTGTCGTAGTGTATGAGCGTGGGCGAAGCGCCGCAGTTGGAGGGTTTACTAACACCGAGCCCGTTGCTGGGGTGACTACAGCGACGCTAAGCCTGATTGGATTGCGAGCACGAGACGCGACAACATGTTTGATCAATATCAACAATCATTTCCAGGTTTTGTGCTAGACGGTTGAGGTTGCTTACTTCATGGAAGATTTCTATAGCTTGGTGCTAGAAGACGATGTAGGCAGCCGAATAATGTCGTCGACCTCATTGCTATGGAACAAAGCATAAGGCAACCACCTTTTGTCACAGAACCCATCTACTTACAGTCACTCACCACTCGCTGCAGTCAATACCCAAACCTTTTGCTTTCCCTTTCCCTTTTCCTTTCGTTCTTCGCTTCGTCAAGTCATCTGCATCGTCGTCGTCTGGCCCCGTCCACTGGCCACCGCTCAACAGCCTCACAAACGCTCCATTTCCCCTCATCAACTCCTCCCAACTACCCTGCTCAACCACCCTCCCTTGATCCAACACTACAACCTTATCCGCAATCTCCATCATCTCCCTTGCATGCGTGATAATGATCACTGTCAACCTCGGATTCTCTATTTTCAGTCTTGTGATGGTCTGTCTTATTACCTCCGCAGACTCCACGTCCAGCGCCGAAGTCGCTTCATCCAGGATTAGTACAGAGGGTTGGCGTACCAATGCCCTGGCTATGGAGATGCGCTGTGCTTGACCACCTGATAACCCGATACCGCCTTCACCGATGAGAGTGTGATAGCCATCAGGTAAGGAGATGATGAAATCATCTATGCCCGCGGCTGCTGCAGCGGCTTTGATCAAGAAGAAAGTGTTGTTCGGCGATCTTGGCGGCAGCCCGTATGCGATGTTGTCGGCAACTGTGGTGGCAAAGAGAACGGGTTGTTGTGCGACAATGGTGACCAGATTGCGAAGGGTCGAGGTGTGGATTGTATTGAGGTCGCGGCCGGAGATCGACAGAGGAGGATATCTTGTCCTCTCGTCGAAGTGGGCGGAATAGAGCTTGACGAGGAGCGCTGCGATGGTGGATTTGCCAGATCCGGAGGAGCCAACAATGGCAGTCGCTCTGCCAGCTTCTAAAGTAAGGTTAACACCTTGCAACACTGTGTGGCCAGGTCGTGTTGGATAAACAAATGTAAGGTTGGACAGCGTGATGTTGCCAGCATGCGGTAGCTGCGTGTTTCCATCGTGCTCGTGGGAGTCAACTGGTAGAGAAGCCAGCCTCAAGAGCCTAGTCGCCGTATCCCTGGACGAGCTCATCTGGGGAATAAAGGCAACAATAGCAGCAGCGTTGGACATCGCAAAAAGCAGCATATTGAAGACCTCCAGGACCTCGGCGACACTGCTGCCAGACGACACAAGGACTGCACCATACCAGAAGACAAGGGCTGTGGCGAACAAGATACAACATTCAGTCAAGCCAAAGAAGAAGCCGCAGAACACCGCTCGCCGGAAACCCACTTTCAGAGCAACGTCTACAGCTTTTTGATGCTTTCTGTGGAAGGTGCCTTCCAAAGTCAACGCTCTGACTGTCTTGATGGCGTTGAAAACTTCCGAGAAGATAGCGCCAATGACCTCAGCAGCATCGTTGCAATCCGCCTCAAGTTTGGCACTGACAGCATTGAACGCCTTTGTAACGAGATACAGGATTGGCGCCGTTGCGAGGCCCACGAAGGTTGGCTTCCAGGAAGATGAAGCGCTCCAGGCAACAGCCACAGCCATCATGATGACAGCGACATATATGAAGCCTGCGAAACGACCTAGGAGATTCCTCATCTCTTCTGCATTGCGGTCTAGGCTTTCGATCAGGCGCGATACAGAGTTTTCCTCTCGATCAAAGAACTCTCGTGGCTGGTCCAAGATACGCTTCATAGCACTTGTACGTACGTTGTCCACCCACACCTGGCCGCAGTACTCAAGGAGAATATGCATCAAGTATGACGCGATGCCATCCCCAATGGCAAGGCCTAGGATAGACATTGACCAGATCAATGCTTGTTTCTCACGGTCTTGAGGCAGGTATAGTGTGTTGAGCAACTTTGAGAAGATCCAAGAGAACAAGGGAGTGGAAACAGCAGTCATCGTAGCCGCAACGAAGCCCAAAACACAAAGAAAACGAGCCTTTCCCGGGAGCCGGGGCCAGATGGTCTTCAATATGTTGACGAGAGGGAGGGCATCGGTCTCCAGTCCTTTATCCTTCTTCTTATGCCTACGCCCAAGCTTCAGGTGGTAGGGTAAATAATTCGGCTTCCTCTCACTTCCAGTTCCGTCTGAGGGTAAGCGTTGCTGTCGCTGTGGACGTTTGCTTCGACGTCGGTATTCCAAGGCCGCTTCTGCAGTCATCTCAAAGATCTCAAGTGGAAGCTTGGCATCGTTACTAGGGAAAATTGATGTGTCCACCTCAGGACTGGCTGTCTCTTGGCGAAGCGAT
Source organism: Floridaphiala radiotolerans (assembly GCA_022813185.1). Taxonomy (NCBI): domain Eukaryota; kingdom Fungi; phylum Ascomycota; class Dothideomycetes; genus Floridaphiala; species Floridaphiala radiotolerans. Next base: position 53,245 of record JAKLMZ010000034.1, on the reverse strand, counting down.
TGCTCTCTTGCTTTGCTTCTTGACCGTGATGTTTTACCATGTGCTAGTCGGTCAGGCTGCGAGAGGATGAGGCTCGACGGCCTCCAGAAAGGTGTAGCAAAAGGTGAGGCCGGTCCACCAAGCCTGGGACTACCATCCAGCGCAGGTGAGTCTCCACTTCGATTGGCCCAGACCGTAGGTATGAAAGACCCTTGTTGTCCTGGCAGTTGGCGAGTTGGAAGGTCCAAGAGGTCATCATGTGTGTAATCGGAGGAAGACGGACTATGTGTGGCATAGTTCTCACTCATTGAACCCAGGTCGCTACCGTCATGAAGGCTGATTTGCTTCTCCGGAGGCGCACTATCCTCTAGGGAAACCGCAAAGTCTTGGAAGGGAGTGTTTCTTAGCTTTTCCATATCCACTCGGTACCCCTCTTGTACGACCTGTGCGTCTTGCAGGATATAGACATGGTCGCTTGACTGGATTTGGGAGATGTCGTGGGTTATGATGATGGTCGTCTTACCGCGTCTCCACGTGCGGATCGCATCCAGTACGAGTGCGCGGCTGATATAATCCAATGCACTAGTCGATTCATCAAGAATGAGTACAGGCGTGTCTCGAAGCCGTGCTCGAGCGATAGCTAGTCGTTGTCGTTGCCCGCCGCTAAGAGAGCTGCCTTTGTTGCTGACAATGGTCTGATATCCTTGTGGCATGTCGTTGATCGTTTGTTGCAGCATCGCAAGCTCGGCAGCGTGTTTGACATCCTCGATGCTCACCGTGTCTGGAGACTCACTACCGAATGCAATGTTGCGATATATGGTATCCTCGAAGAGCACGCTTGTCTGTTCCACCAAGGTTATATTAGACCGAAGCCATCGTAGGTCCAGGTCTTCAAGCGGTATCCCATCAAGACAAATTCGACCATAGCCAGGATCATAAAACCGCATCAACAACTGTCCAATGGTGCTCTTTCCCGAGCCACTTTGACCGATAACGAAAGTGCACTCTCCTGGAGGGAAGTACAGTGTCGCATGCCTAAGAGCCATCTGCTTTGGTCGCGTCGGATATGCAAAGGTAACCTAAAGGAGGTTTAGCAATGAACGTCATGCGGATGGATGAAGACTTACATTTCGCACCTCAATCTCACCTTTGCACTGCCTTGGTCTCCTCTTACCAACGCTCGGAACGCCAGCTGAGGACTGTACCACAACCCGTCTCAACAGTGCTCCAGCCGCCCTGCCCTTCTCAAGAACAATGAACTGGGGCATAATCTCCTGGAAGGCCTGTGTGCCCATCAGAGCAGCCCAGAAGGTGGTCAGGACCTCTCCCGCATCCTTCTTTCCGCTACCAACCAGGGTGCTCCCATACCAAAATCCTTGCACGAACATTGCAAGTGTGGCAAGTTTGACGGCAGCCATTTGGAGAGCATTGAGATTCGCTTGGCGGATATAGAATCGGGCAGCAGATTTGGTAATCCTAGTGTACTTTGACAGTTCCACTTCTTGCCCGTTGAAGCATTTGACAATTTCGATTGCTGTGAAAGCGTTGGTCGCGGTTTTGGATGCACGTCCTAGTTCATCTTGTTGGCTTTCGATAGCCGGTTGCATCTTCGCAGACAACCATCCGACAGCAATCGCGAGTACTGGGACAGTAGACAATATGATAAGGGTAAGACTGCAAGAGTAGTAGAACGCTAGGCCGAGGGATGAGAGACCGGATGCGATGCTACGCAGGGTTCCTCCTAGTGGTTGCGCTGTTGCTAGCGAGAGTTCGCGGGTTTGCCTGACAGTACTTTAACATGCGCTCGAGACACTGAGAACGAACTTCTTACATTTGTAACCGAGGAATAAGACCACTGATGCCATTCTTTCGAAGGTCGAACCAAGCCACATCTTTGACAAGCAGCGCATTAAATAACCTCTCGCGTACGCTTTTGGCCTGCAACTCCCCGAAGAGCAACCAGAGGAAGAAGTCTCCACCGTTCAACAGCCAGTTGCCCGCACCCAAAAAGGTCAGATAGGTGCAATACTTCGATACGGTATGCACGAACGTCTCTTTGGCAATGGTTCCGGCACCGTATTGTGCGAAGGCGTTGAAGATCCTGCCGAAGAGGAAGGCTTGTGCTGGAGTAATACATCCGGCGATGACAGATACTATAACCGCGCTGATGAGAATCGGAAGATGCTTCGTCGTGGTGAAGTTGAAGAGAGCCTTCCATCTAGCGGGGGCGTCCTTGACTACATCGGCGTCCTCGGCTGGCAATTTCCCACGCAACTCTTCAGTAGGCTGCAACGCATTTCTAATCACAGGCGCTCCGTGGCGCCCATGTGCGCTTTTGTCGTAAGAGCTGACCGGTGTGTATGATGCTCCCTTACCAGTGCCACGCGATTCGGCCGCCCTTTCCATACGAAAAGACTGGCTCAGCTCAGAAAGACTTCTCAGGCATCATATCCCTTTCAAAACACAAGAAGTAGTAGTCTTAACGAAAGCGTGGAATTACGGAGTGATAGTGGTATCCAATCGGATGGCGTTAGTAAGAGAAAGGCGGGCACGGAAGGTTGGTATTGTTCTCTCAAGCAAGGGATGTAGAGCTTCCATTGGATAGCAACATGAACGTCCCCAACTGGCTTTGTGGCCAAAGCGAAATTCAAAGACTTTCCATGTAGAGTGAATTGAGATTATAAGAGGAGATGGGCTAAGAAATTAAATTGCAGACGAAACCGTCCCCTAGCTTCGGACGCAATATTTTCACAAATCCAACAGATGAAATGATGCATTGCGACACGAGATCATCACTAAGCCTGCCAGATCGGTCGAGTAATAGGTTCTTAAATCGGAGGGTATCTTGAGGAAAATCACAGTGTTCTACATCTGGGAGGCCACGCTTGTTGAGGGTACCGCTTACGACTTCTTCGCGGCCTCAGGGTGGTTCTTCTCGTATATCCAGTCGTTCAGACCCTCCCTGTTCCTCGCGATCTCGATTGCATAGAATTGCATCCGGATTGCGAACATCGTCTCCTTCTCGCCGTATTCCCAAGCAGGGTTCCGTCTCAGCATTGCGCCGAAGTTGAAATCCTCTATGCGCTTCTCATAAGCATTGGCAAACTGCCGCCATCGTTCTTTGCCCTCTTTGCTCTTCATAGCGTCCTCATCGAGTGTACCCTTGTAATCGCAGTCCGGGAAGTCTTTCTTGAAGTGCTCGTAGATCTCGTCATCCATCTTCGTCAACCGAAGATTCGACCCGCGCATTTTCTCCAGGATAGCCCAGTAGGTGGACATATGCTGGACAACTGGTAGAAAGTGTTAGAAGAATAGCACGATACTAAAGCCAGATGAACACCTACCCTTTACTGCGAACTGCTTCTCAATCTTCCATCAAGTCAATACTCCGCATCTTCATGGTGGGGTTGGAAGGGTCGACTCACATCCTCGAAGTTGTCGGCTTCTTCTGCGTTGAATGTGCTCGACGACATGATGGCGGTGTGTCAGAGATGTTTGCTCTAGAGCGAACTGAGATTCTAACAACAGGGAGCAGTTTTATAATGAGATATAGGGTCTTCTAGAACGCTACCATCAACGGCTGAGAGACGGTTACGAAATGATTTGAGAGGAAATCCAGGGTCCACCGCCTGAATCTGCCAGCACAATGTTACGCAGACCAGGCGGTGAGAGGCGGAAACCTTCCGCAGTGCCAAGGCGTCATAGCTCCGAAGCTCTTTGGGAACGTCATCGCGCGCAATCCGTTTCTGTGGGGAAGCTCCGGTGCTACAGCTATCACCACGAGCACAACGGTCGACTTATCTTAGCGCCATGCGCCGAGGTATCCTATCATCGGCAGTCTAGACTGAGCAGTCTGTCGACATCATCGAGTGCTTTCGATTTTCGTGTATTGCTTCTTGCTCCAGCCGACTAACATGAGACGACAGCTACTCTCAATCCCTTCCAGATCACCTTTCCGGTCGCAATTTCAGCCAGGTCATCTCCCTCGAATACTTTCCACAAGAACCTACGCAATGGGTCACTCAGTACCTTCCCTCAAAGACCAATCCCTCTTAAAGTCACAAGCCTTCATCAACGGCGAATGGGTCAACGCCGACTCGGGCAAGACCTTCGAGGTCAAAGACCCGGCAACTCACAAGGTCATTGGTACATGTCCAGAGATGACCAAGACCGAAACAGAACGTGCCATTGCTGCCGCTCAGAAGGCTTTCGAATCATTCCGAACAACGACGGGACGAGAGCGATCTCGGATGCTGAGAAAATGGTACGACTTGATGATGGAGAATGCAGAGGACCTGGCAAAACTGATAACATGGGAGAATGGAAAGCCAATGACAGATTCGAAAGGAGAAGTCTCATATGCAGCTGGATTCTTTGAGTGGTTTGCGGAGGAGGCACCGAGGACGTACGGAGATACAATTCCAGCTACTATTGCAGGAAACAGGGTATTCACCCTCAAGCAACCCATTGGTGTTTGTGGGCTGATCACACCGTACGCCTCTCTGTCAAAGTGTCCGTCCCTGTTGTAGCGCACATACACTCACACATTGTCAACAGATGGAACTTCCCCGCTGCCATGATCACTCGAAAGATTGGCCCTGCTCTCGCAGCAGGGTGCACGGTAGTCGCGAAAGCCCCCGGCGAGACGCCGTTCACTTCTCTCGCCCTTGCTGAGCTTGCTCAACGCGCTGGCATACCTCCCGGTGTCCTCAACATCGTCACTGCGCTCTCGAACACAGCTGAGATTGGCGAGACACTGACGTCGTCGGATACTGTCAAGAAGGTTTCCTTTACTGGCAGCACTGGCGTGGGCAAACTGCTCATGAAGCAAAGCGCAGACACCCTCAAGAAGCTTTCTTTCGAGCTTGGAGGCAACGCACCCTTCATTGTCTTTGACGACGCCGATCTCGATACCGCTGTGGCAGGAGCCATTGCGAGCAAGTTCCGCTCTAGTGGTCAGACTTGCGTTTGCGCAAATCGGATATATGTACAAAAAGGCATATATGATGATTTTGCCAATGCATTCACAGAGAAGGTCAAGAACTTCAAGGTTGGTGTAGGGTATGATGAGGGTGTCACCCACGGTCCCTTGATCCATGATCGAGCAGTCAGCAAGGTGGAACAGCACGTGCAGGATGCTGTCAAGCAGGGTGGAAAGGTCATGATTGGGGGAGAGCGGATGCCCGATTTGGGAAGCAATTTCTATCAGCCCACAGTGATCAGAGATATGACCGCAGATATGAAGCTTGCACATGAAGAGACGTTTGGTCCCGTTGCAGGTCTCTTCCCTTTCGATGACGAAGCGGAAGTCGTCAAACTCGCGAACAATGCCGAGGTCGGACTCGCCGGATACTTCTTCTCAAGAGACATTCAAAGGGTATACAGAGTCGCTGAAGCTCTTGAAGTCGGTATGGTTGGTGTTAACACCGGCTTGGTCAGTGACCCAGCCGCACCGTTCGGCGGCGTCAAGTGGAGCGGCTTCGGAAGAGAAGGAAGTAAGTATGGTATCGAAGAGTATCAGATCATCAAGATGGTTACCCTGGGTGGCATGGGCCAACCTCTGCAGGGACAGTAACTGGCATTTCAATAGCTTGACTCGGGAGGCCGCTCTGGTAAGCGGCATGTATGACATACAGCACATCTTCTTTAACTTCTAGGAAAATTCACAAGGGCATGGATGGAATTGGCAAGCATACACAGGACCAACGAGTTGCACTCCTAGCGTAGCGAATGCTACCCTTGACGTCTGGTGACTACGGAAATCTCACTATTACTGACGATCTTTTATTTATAGCCTCCTAAGAGAGACCACCAGAATTTGCGGGGTCAATCTCACTGTATTCACGAACAGTTTACTACCTATCCACCACTTTATCAATCTTTTGCATCAACGTGTCTTTTCCACTATCCTAAATAACCCCGCCATCAATGCGTGTCGATAGTCACCCTCATCCCAACATCGACGCCAGAGACTTGGTCCGAATGAGGCAAGACGCCACATCCGAACATGCCGAGAGCTAGGCGCGCTAGTCGAATGCTTACTCTCATGTTTCTCCACCTTCCCCGCGGTGGAGATCGTCAACTTCAACGTCCATCCATCAGCCGCAAACAAATTTCTTACGAGAGCCCTGGATCCAAAAGAGTAAGGCACTTTTTGTGCCCGGTACTTCCGTGCGGCGTGTAGTGGGCTGCCGTGCCTACCAGGTGGTACTCTTACGTCCTCCCAGCACGACAGGCCACACGTTCATTATTGCTCTTGCCGCGTGAGCTTTTTGTACCTGGATGGATGCCTGATTCAAACCATCTTTACGCGATACACTGTTCAACCGAGGCCAGAAATCGGAACTCTCGGTCAAGGTGATCTCCGAGTGGTCAGGTTAGGAAAACGATGCTACATTCTTTCCCGTTTCAAGCGAAGCAAGGCTGACCGGAACCCTTGCTACCTTCATCTCTGCTCCGTCGTACAGGAACGATGATGTACACAAGGCTTGGCATATACCTGCATCGAACAATTTCCTTGTTGTCGGATCTTCATTCCCGTGTTTCATCCGACTGGTAGGATCAAGCCGGTAACCTCCATGAGCCTCACAGGGTTCAATTAGCGGACGGCCGCAGCAAACTTGGTGCACTTGTTTACTGCAACCCTTTGGTTGAAGATCATAGTAGATGCTACTTTGAGGTTGTTTGCATCCCACCGAGAAGCTGCAATTTACCTCAGCCGGAATGACTTACTACCACGAACTACTAGTACTCACGCCATCTATATCTGGTGTTTGAGAGGTTGTCAGAAGGGTCATGAGCACCTCACGGCTTGCCTAACGATTTCGATAGTCTCAAAGGAATGGATGGACCAATCCCCTTCCAAGCAGTTGTTTCGAATGACGCATGTGGTATGGCAGCTCTTACTCTGATTCAAAGGGCATTTGTTTGCCAAGCCTCAATTGAACGTTTCGTAGCGTAATTAGCTTGTCTCCACGCTGCTCCGACTGGACAAGATGACGCTGTTAGCTCCCGCTGTGGTTGCTTCCTACGGATGAGGTGGTAAGCGGAACGTGCAAGAGCTCAGACTGCATAGGGTCTCGGATCTGGGGAACAGCAAGAGCTATGCATAGCTCTCCAGCTCCTAGCAGCAATATATAAGTCTTTTGTCCCATCAACCTTCTGGTCTCTTTTCTGACCTCAATCATCACACCCTCTTGTTGCTCAAACCATCTTGCTCCTTGCTCTGTGGCTTTCTTGAACTTCTTGGAACTTGCTTGCTCAACATCACATCTTCCCACAACATCCTCAACATGAAGACCTTCGTTACAGCTCTTGCTCTTGCCGTCGGCACTGAAGCACTCGTTGCTCGGACCGACTCATGGTAAGTCTACTGCACCCTGATATCCTACATACAGCCATGTGAACACTATCCCTTCATTGATGGCTCCCAAACTATGATGATGCTTGTCGCTGACCGTGCTCTAGCTGCTTCCACCTGACAGCAACCGGTGGTCCTGGTGGTTCGGTCGGTCAGCTGTCTGACGGTCAGAACCGTATTGGTCAGGGCTTGCCTACCGCCCAGTACTGCATCAAGGACGGTGGTAAGTTGCCTTCACATAGTGTCCTGGCTCCCTTGGAAACAGCTAACGTTTTTAAGGCTTGACGGACGGGAACGGACGTGGCTGCATTCTTACCCCTCCGACCACCCAATTTCAAGTGAGTCTTCTCCATGCTGCTATCCATCTTCAAACTAACCAGAGCAGTGTGATGCTGGGGCTACACCACAGGGCGGTTTCGCCGTCGGCTGTGACGGCACTCTCACCTGGAGCGGGAACAGCAAGTTTGTTGCATGCCCTACTGGCGACAACGGGTAAGTGTTACTTCACTGTCCTCAGGTCTTTGACACATCACTAATCTTGACTAGCGGCTTCAACATCTACACTACTGCTCCCGCTGGACAGGGTGGATGCGTCGACATCAAGCTCACTTCAGACGGCTGCAAATCCGGATGCCCTCCACCTCCACCACCGCCTCCGCAGACGTGCCCGACCAACCTGAATGGCAACTTCGAGTTCCCGCACTTGATTGTCCCCATCTCGAAGTCAAACTGCGACACTGCCTACGGTACCTCCTACTTTGGCAAAGTCACTAGTGTAAGACAGCATCCGACCCACTTAGTCCACCACTTGAAGGCTCTGCTAACCTGCTCCAGGACGTTTCTAGCATCTTCAACTTTGACATTCCACCCTCCGACGCTGGCAAGAAGTGCTCTCTCGTCTTCCTCTTCCCTGAACAGAAGGACTTGGAGACCTCATCCTTCACATTTAGCGGTAGCGGCGCCATCGACTTCTCTTCCCTGACCGCCCCGGCCACTGAAGCGACCACCTTCAACAACGCTCCTGGCGTTGCAAAGGATTTCGGCGTCACGACCGTTGCTCCCGGAAACAGCTATGTTATTGCAACTTTCGATTGCCCTGCCGGTCAACGCATCGGCTTCGAGATGAAGAGCGCAGATGATTCTACCAGTCTGGATTACTTCCAGGATTACAACCCATCTCCGTAAGTTACCCTCTGCGTTGTTCGTCTTCTTCCGCTGACTTGTAACAGGATTGGTCTCTACATCACCGTCTGCTAGACAATCCACGCCTTTCATCATGACCGCCGGACTAACCGGTCCATGCCGCCACACAGATATATCCGCCATTGCATCAAAATATTTCCTTCTTGTTCACATGCATTCATCATCTAACACAAGGAGTCACAGCCAAAACTGAAAAGTGTCGAACACATTTGCTGGCGCATCTCGCATGTTTTTATCTGTCATCTTCTTCTTTGTCCGGGATCATGCCCACTTTCATGACGACCTTTCCTTCAACTCTGAATTCTGAAGATGTATCCATGTACTTTTACTGCTGTAGTTAATGCTAATGAGAGGATCTTGTCTTGATACTGCTGGTGTCGTCGTGCTGTAGCCGTATCGGTCGCTTGTATCATCCGGGTGACTGCTTGGCCCTTATTGTGATAACCATGTCTAGACTTTCAGCAGCAGTGTGCTTGGTGACTCCCATCTTTCCAGAATTCAATCTGTCGTTGCGCTACAACCAAACGAGACCGATTCTGACAAGGATATGTAGAAGCGAGAGGGCGCACACAGCGGAGAGTCGCAGTAAGCTTAGTCAAATCATCGCACCTCCAGGGACCAGCCGCGAACCTTGGGAGTCTGTATGGATCTCGAATCCGGAGTCCACTGGCCGGGTCATGGTTGGCCAGATTGATTCGCATCGCGAAGTAGTGTTGGATGTGTGTCACAATTACATTTGACCCAAGTTGCACTAAGAATCAGACATACAGCCCTCTCCATTACTACTGACTGGATAACCGCCATTGTATGCCGTCAATATCCGCCAATGAACTACAAGAGCGTCCTTGATACCTTTCCTGTCACAGAAAGTCCGCCAAAGGAATGAAGACCGGACTTCTCAGGTGCCATAACAGGAAAGAAAACTCAATACCGACGCACACCCCCAGATGTTAACAGATACAGACACGACCGAAAGTCCTACTCATGTCCATGGGTCCTACCAATTAGGCAACCAAGGAAGACCCCTCTCAGTGGTACTTATCCTCCGGATTCGAAGGCTTAAACTGCCAATACGGCTTGGGGGGACATCAGTCGCTCTTCGGTAGACATGGTAACTATGTGCGACCTCCGAGGTCTCGTGCCTGTCCGATGGTGGGTTGTTGGTGTTGTTGGCGGTGGCACTCTTGTTGGTAGTGGATCCACTGTTCTGGTTTGTAGGTGGTGGTGGTGGTGCTACGAAAGGGGTGGCGACTGGGCTGGGGGTTAAGGGGGCTGTGGGGGTGTTGCTGGGATGTGTTGGATGGGGTGGTAGCGCTTCAATTTGTGGTGATGGGTGGTAGGAACTGGTGGGCGTTAACGTGGTTATGTTGGAGGTGAGATAGTTGATGGTGGAAAGAGGGATGCCGTTCGTAAGTGGGCGGGCCACGGCGCTGGATGGATGCAAAGCGTTGGTAGGCGGGCGGATTCCGTTGACGAGAGCGCTCACAGCGCGGTCCAGAGGCTGAACACTGTCGGTAGGAGACGGAATAATGTTGACGAAGGGGGCAATACCGGCGTCAGGAGGCCAGATACCGCTGTTTGAAAGGTCAGTAGAGTTGTCGAGAAAGTGAGTGTTTGTGCCATGATGGTTAACACCGCTGTTGGTAGCGCCAATGCCATTATTTTCAGGCTGGAAATTGCGTCCGTGAGTTTGGACAGCGTTGTCTGACTTGGACAGAAGCAATCTGGAGCATGGGTCGTTGTTGGTGGAAAGAGAACTGCCGTTGCTGGAAAAAGGGACATCGTAGCCCATAGTAGAGACAGCCAGACTCAATTGAGAAGCAAGACTTTCTACTGCTGCCAGGCGAAGAGGGTTAGTAGTATACACTGGTGGAAATATCTTTAACTTACCAGCGGGAGCTGTGTGAACACTTTGGCCGGCTCTTGTCTTCTGCCTTTTGTTCGGTTTGTCGTTGACGTCAATACTGCGGGTCTCTCTGGCCTTCTTTGCCTTGTCCTGTTCAATATTAGTCATTGACTCCATGTTTGCATTTGGGTAAAGCTACCTTTCTGGCTGCTTCTTCTAGCAGCTCATTCGGGCACCTATGGTCTGGCAGCCACGTCTGAGGAAGATATCTTGCAAGCGCTTCTTGCGTCTTGGGACAATTGCCGGAAAAAGTCACAGTAATGGTCTTGCGGATCTCTTTTCCCTCTTCGATTCCAAGAGGTGAGCCATATTGAGGAAGTGCAGTAATAAGGCCCTTCACACCAGGGACTTTCAATGCTGCGTTGCCGGACTTGCTGCCTTCCATCCATTGAGCTTCGTTGCAGTGGATGTTGAGGAATCGAAGGCCCTGGAACGTCTCAAACAGGTCCTTGAGGTGTGTGTTGGCTTCCGTGAACGGAACCGAATTATCGATGCGGATTTCGATCCTCCTGACCTTGTCCCGTACCCACTTGTATCCCTTCCCAAACCTCGCGGCTGCCAGCTGGATCGTCGCTGTGTCAGGAAAGACGAACTTCTGGTTCCAGAAGCAATAATCCACGGCTTTCTTAAAATTCTTGCTCGTCAGCCTTAAATCTACTAGGCGCTTGAGGCAGCCGCTTGATTCATAGCCTGATCCAACGATCAATCGACCATCCGGGCTGTAGCGTCTAAATCCAACGACCGATATGAGCGGTGTACGAGAGCCCCGTAACGAGCCGAAGGCCTCCCAGCCATCGAATTCCTTGCCAATCACCTCATCAACGACCATGCTAAGCACATCGAAGCCCAGCTGATCAAGGACACGGTGGCTGCCTGCCGGAGGCGCTTGCTTGAGCTTGCCCCATATGGAATTGACAAGGGTATGAACAGCGACTGTGTCAAGTTCGAAACTGGCCTTTTCAATCTGCTTCGTGCCATCGCCTTCCCATAGCTTATCGAGAGAGCCAATCGAACCATCAGGCGCCCTGCGATGGATAACCTTGCCCACATTGTGTGCAATGACCGGAAATTCGCCCTTGACCAGCTCCCTTGGGATGTCATGCAACCAGAAGTCTGGTCTGCTTTCCGGACGAGAACCAAGGCACAAGCCCATGATAAAACCTGAAATCTGAAGCAAGTGAGATGGGTTGTGTCTGGCCATCCAGGCCACTATCTGATCGAGCGCTGGACGACTCTGGCAGGCAATTGCTAACATCAACCGTTCCCTCAGACCAAACTCCCTGCTGTTCAAGGGATGATCCAGATCAGGAATCCTGTACAGCTGCACCTTGCATACGTTAACATCAACACCACACTTGACATGACTCCATCCCAACAGGGAACTTACCCCACGCCCACTGGTCCGGGAAGATACTACCAACGACCGATCAGGCATCATAATCGGTGGGTATTGAAGAGTGACCCAAGCTGCCCTCGAATCTTGACCGGCCTTAGACTAGAACAATTTGAGGCTGTGAAACTGGTGTGAGACCAGCAGCTGTAGATTGATCTAGGTTATTACACACCATGTCAGTCCGTCTTCCTTTACCTAACTTACAGCAGAAATTTTGGGAGGAGTGGAATGAGCATCTCAGAGTGTAAACGAAGGGATTTGAGGGACAGGACGGGAAGAACAGAGTACGAATGACTTCAAGGAAGGGGCAAGAGCTGCGCCAGAGACAAGGGGGTAGACAATGCTTCGTACCAAGTTCTGATCAGAGTGATACAGAAATACTGTTGCCCTAGTACGACTTTCTCAAATGACTAAGCAGTATTGTTGCCCTGTTGCACAGCGTGATGGCTTGATGTAGCCAGTTCGTATGAGTGGTGGAGGTTGTTGCTGGCCGTTGAGGAGGATATTTCAATCGAGAAAAGGAGGAAGTGGAAAAGAAACCAAAGGAGTAATCGAAAAGATATTTATCCATGTTTAGTCATAAGAAGAGGTCCGCATTTCAAGCCTATGCCCAGTTGGGAAAGGGAAGAGGAATCAGGCAAGATGTGGATGCACCATGGATCCAGCTGGAAAGCCCGCACGGCAGCAAGGCGAGAAAAGCAGCAAAGTGAGAACAACATCAGCTCAACAACAGTTTCACCTCCAGATATCCGATGGACACAGAAAGAGAGAGAGATAGAAGCCAAATTTCTCAAGGACCATCAGCGAACGATCACCTGTTGAGCTTTTACAGTCCTTACGCAAGATCTGTTTGGTTTGAACAAAGAGACCTCGGCAAGGGGAGTGCCCTAGGAGGCACCTGCCCATACCCTACAATTAGCGAACACAGATTTCTTCTCTAAGAAATTGATTTCGGCGCCCAGTACTTATCTTGACACCAGGTTGAATGATCGCAGCGGAATCTTACTGCCTGTCAGTACATCCGCAGCCCCTGCATGCCCTACCAGCTCATTCCATGGTGTGACATAGGCATCCGAGCTTTGAAATGCAACAACTTGACAAGAAAGAAGACAGCTTTTACTTGCTCGAGATCTTCCACGTAGTAGGGTTGAAGCCATGGCTCAAGCAGGTCTTTGACTGGAATCTGTCGTTCCCGATAATGCAACGAGTTAAGGCAAGAACTTTAACGTGTACTAACTTCGGTAGCAAGACACAAGGGGACGAGGGATCCGATAGGTTATTCCCTTCTACTTGAATCAGTTAACCCCAGGGTAACCCTTAAACAGTTTCTGCTTACTTACTTCAAATTAGCAGAAGCATATGGCTGGCTGCCTTCGAGTCCGAACGTCAGCCAAGCAAAGGAGGAGGAGAGAAAAGAATCAAGAAGGTAGGTTGATTTATCAAAGACCATAATGGAGCCAAATCACTGCATTGGCCTCGAGCAAGGCCTCAAAGTGCGAGGCTCTGCGTATCTGGAACCCCAGAGCAGGCCGCACAGCAACGTAGAACCAGGTTTCCGTCAGCTCTGAGAAGTAAATAGAACATGGAAGGAAGAAGCTAGAGATATCCCAATGCAGTGTTCACGGACACGAACATGGAAGGAAGAGAAATAATCGATGTGTTCAAGTACACCGAAGATACCCATCGACTGTCGATTTTGAAGCGCGCCACTAATCTACACGAAGCATATGGTACATAACGCAGTCGCAACGCACACAGAGACTCGATCATGACGGGATCTTGCCACCTGTAAGTACTTCCGCGATCCTCTTGATTCTTTGTTGCGTGAGCTCTGTTGAGCTTGTCGAAGTCTCCGATGAGCCAGCAGTCTTGTTAGCCTTGTTAAGTCTGTCCTCGACGGTTTCGGGGTTACCCAAATCCCAGACGCTGGTGCCGTATCTGTTGAAAGTAACAGGGTTCTCCTGTGTTCCGAAAGCTTCCTCGACTGCAGAATTCAGCTGCTGTTCTGTCACAATGAAGCTTTGTGCGTTCATGTAGAGCTTATGAATAGCATCCTGCTGTGCCACCTTCCTCCGATTTAGGATCTTCTTCTGCCCCTTGCTCAATACCAATTCTGATCCTGAAAGCCCGGCTGATCCGGCGGCGTTCGCCTTGATTTTCGAGTGTTGCATCTGCTGGACGATGCTTGGATTCGTTAACCGTTCGTCTTCTCGCTCCGGCTCGTCAACGAGCTTCTGACGCTCTTCTTGCCGCCGCGTTGATCGTGCTTTGAGCCTGCCTTCTGTCACTTGCTTCCGCTGATAGAGCTCCGTTATACCCTCCCTCAAGTTCGTTTTTCGCATCTCTGCCATTTTGTCTTTCCATTGCGTCAAAGGAGTTGCTGTGGCCGCAGACCGGACCTCCTTCTTCGGCCGCGTGACAGCCTCCAAGTACTCTGGGGTGGCTTTGTGTTCCTCCGTGGGTGGGAAGATGTTTCGCGGCACCGGTAACACACCGCGAGGTCGTGGTGAATAAGGCGCTCGCTGTTGCGGTGGCTGTGGGACTTCGACGAAGCTGGGGGATTCGGGGGGTATTTGGTATCTGGTACAGGAAGAGGTGAAGGAGCGCTCGAGGGAGACTTTAGTCGAACATTGGTGTAATCTGGATGACCGCCGAACTACCAAACGTGAGGCTGAAGGGTTCATGATGACGAACACCTGCAATCCTTCCCGATCGTTGCGTTGTAATATGTTTGGTGCTCGACTGAACGCTCTGAAGCCAATGGAAACGGACTTGTCGCAAAATGTCCTGTCATGGAAGTTCTAGTTCCTCCGGACGCCGGCGCTAGCGCCCATCCGAGCCTCGGCCGCTCCAAAATTTCGAGAGCCTGCCCACGAAAATTCACAATCGGTTGAAGAACACCGTTTCCGTTTGACAACTGGGCTCACTGCAAAATGGGTTCTTTCAAGAAAGAGGCTGCGCGCAGGGATCGCGAGAAGAAGAGTGGCAGTGGTAGTGGTGGTCTAGGAAATGTGCGGACGAAGGGCGAAAACTTCTACAGGTGTGTTGCAACGCACCAAGTTGTACCTCGTGCCACTTCTGACATGCGCAACCAGAGATGCAAAGAAAGTGAAAACGTTGAACCGATTGAAGGACGGAAAGCCGCAGCGCAATGCTGCTGGCAAAATCACCAAGGCCGCATCGTATCAGTCGAGAGACACGCCCACCGCTCGTGTGGAGCCGAATCGCAAGTGGTTCACAAATACTAGGGTCATATCGCAAGAGGCGCTGGACGCTTTCCGAGGGGCTGTAGCTGCACAGAGGTCGGATCCATACTCGTACCTGCTAAAGCAGAACAAGCTGCCTATGAGCTTGATCAACGACGACAAAAAGAATGGTCTCAAGCAACACCAAGCGAAAATGACAGTGGAGACTTCTCCGTTTGCAGAGACATTCGGCCCCAAAGCACAGAGGAAGCGGGTGAAGATCAACGCCAGCACGTTTGAGGACCTTGCGGGGGAAGCGGTCAAATCGCACGACACCTACCTTGACAGACTGGACCAGGCAAAACTGCTGAGTGGCAACTCTGGCGCGGCCGAGGCTCAGGGCGAGGACACTCAGATGGAAGATCAAGAGACGCTTACAACTGCAAGGGAACCAGTCTTTTCCAAAGGTCAGAGCAAGAGAATATGGAACGAGTTATACAAGGTCATCGATTCCTCGGACGTCGTTATACATGTGCTGGACGCTCGGGACCCACTGGGAACGAGGTGTAGAAGTGTGGAAAAGTACATTCGTGAAGAGGCACCCCACAAGCACCTGCTGTTTGTTCTCAACAAGTGCGACTTGGTACCCAGTCGTGTTGCTGTAAGTTCATCTTATTTTACTTGGCACCGATCTCTTCCCCTTCGCCGATCTTTCTTATTTCCTTTGTCCCATCGTTAAGTCAAGGCCCTTTCCTGCACTTGCAGCCCTCAATGGAAGGATGTCTGTTACAACTTTGGAAGATTGAAAGCCTCCCGCTCGCTCCGGGTTCGTTATGAATCCAGGGCTGACCACTCATCGTCTTGGTGGGAGGTCGTTAGGGTTGGCACGTGTTTCGTTTGAGTTGAGTACTGCTCCGCCTTCGTGCGATTTTCATAGCGCTGCTCTTAGTAATGATTCACACATTCCACGTGATTCGTTTGCGCTTCATATTTAGTATCTTATGCTAATACTGCGCGCTTAGGCACAATGGGTTCGCCTCCTTTCGAAGGACTACCCTACGCTCGCTTTCCATGCGTCCATCAACAACTCCTTTGGCAAGGGATTGCTAATCCAAGTTCTCCGTCAATTCTCCGCTCTTCACTCCGATCGTAAGCAGATATCCGTTGGCTTCATCGGATACCCGAACACGGGCAAAAGCTCTATCATCAACACGTTGCGGAAAAAGAAGGTTTGCAATGTTGCCCCTATTCCTGGGGAGACCAAGGTGTGGCAATACATCACTCTGATGAAGCGGATCTACTTGATCGATTGCCCCGGAGTCGTGCCGCCAAGCAACAATGACACGGAAGAGGACATCCTCCTCAGAGGCGTTGTCCGCGTTGAGAACGTCCACAACCCAGAGCAGTACGTAGCGGCAGTACTGAAGAGGTGCAAGCCTCAGCACCTGGAACGGACCTACGATGTCAGGGGCTGGACGAACGCAGCCGAGTTCCTTGAAATTCTGGCACGAAAAGGTGGTCGCTTGCTCAAAGGTGGTGAAGCCGATATGGACGGAGTCGCCAAAATGGTCTTGAATGACTTCTTGCGTGGGAAAATACCCTGGTTCACACCGCCTCCGGTCAGCGAAGGCGCAGAAGAAGGTGCAACAGAAGGTGGTGATGAACTTGTTGTCGGGCAAGACGAGGAGGAAGAATTCGCAGGCTTTGGCGATGAAGCTGAGGAAGTGCGAAAGGACGAAGATGACGAGGATGAGGATGATGTTGAAAGCGAGGATGAAGCTGCTGGCGTTCCTGTCAAAGAATGAAGAGATGACGCATTTTCTCCACTATATCCAGTTCGACTGACTCCGGACCCTGATGGACAGTCCCTGACTGTTGCCTGTTGGGTACGGAGGCGTCTCCGCAGGATCACCTCCTACATACCCAATACATGTCATTACGGACACGACATTGCCATAAATTCATGGCTAGCCATCAGCAGCATTGTTCCAGCTGAAGTACGGAGATTCAGGGAACGGTACGTCCCAGATGAACCAGACTTCCTACAAGCACTGGGCGTAAGTGGCTGTTGCTACACCGGCATAAGGATTCATCACTTCACGGCTCATGCAACAATGGACCCGACAGCTTCAAACTTCGAGTCGGAATGCAGGAGCTATCAGATAAAGGACCGGAAAGCGTCTTGTTCGCATCGGCTTCGAGCCACCATTACTGGTGACGTTCTTCGGGGAGGTAGGGAGATGGACAGATGGCACAAGGGGCAGTAAGATCGCTTCGCACAGCCTGTAGCGTGCACATTTATCGCTCTCCATCTTCACGAAGGTGCTGTAGCAGCCGTCCTGCTTACTCTTTCGTGGCTTTGTAAAGCAACCTAGATGTTAGAGATAGATTGGCACTCGCAAGAATGTATCTCTCCAAGTATCTCCCCAACACGAGGCTCAAAAGTTACGGACGTCCAAGAACAATCCAGGTGTATTTCCTTGAATCTTGATTGCTGGTATGCTGTGACCCAGAGCTTGTCATAATGATATCTGCTCACTGTTTCCGCTGCGGTTGATGCAGAATTACTAGGGGTTTTGGTAGTGCTCGGGAAACCGCCCGAATAGTACCATGGTGAGCACATCTCCTAGCGTACCGGATCTGATGCGGTTTCTGAACCCATTCACCCGCCAGATTTCGTTGAGGAAAACGGCCTTTTCGCTGTATGTCAGTCTCACAATAGCGCAAGATCCAATACTTGATACGAAGCTGCAATCAGTACAGGAACGAGGAACCTGCTGTTAGTGAAAGTCTCCCATCCGTTGAAACAGAACGCTTGATCTACCCCCCAAGCGGAAACGAATGAAGCCACAGCAAAAGGTCATCCTTTCGCGGTAAACTAACGCATCCTTCGGTTACGTCCCTTTGGTGAGCCATGGACAGTGCTGCAGTATCTGATGTGGTAAAGAGTTTGAGCTTCCGTGTACCACACAATGTAATCGGACTGCGATCTGCCGTTCTATATAAAAGGTCGAGTACTGCCTCCTCTCTTCTCTATCCTTCACATTACACCAAAACGCACAAAGTACACCCACACTCTTTCTATAGCACGAAGCAAAACATCTCAGGTACAAGCCCACTTTTCATGAAACCTGAATCAACCCATCCTAAGTACTAACGACCCCAGAGCCGCACAATGAAGTCTTTCTCACCAATCTACCTCCTCTTCCTCACCCTCACCGTCCTCTGCTGCATCGCCTCATCAGCGCCCACGCCAGAGCTCACCTCTGCCTTAACACCACCCGCTTCCCCAGCCAACGCGCAGACAAAGGAGGTAGCAACGACGCACGACAAGCGGAGTTTCTTGACCACTTTTGTCCCCACCGTTTGGTTGCCGTGTGTGTTGCTATTTAAGAGCAAGTGCTGGCCTGTGAACCTGCCAGATGACAACTAGACGAGATAGTTAATGGGGTTAGTTACTGGGTTATGAGGGTGCGGAAGTAGAGGTTCTCGTGGTCGGATTGATCTTTTATAGAAGCAGAAAGAATGTGGATGCGGCACAGAGAGAATGTAGATGGAAAGTTAGAAAAACAACACATCTTCGAGAGCTGATACCGTACTACTGCTGATCGAAACGAATCGTCTCCTACTGATACAATGAGAATAATTGATTTGTGCGTTCCGGAGCGCGTTCAGCGATATCAAAAACTCTTACAGCTCGCTTGATCACAACAACAAGCGCCTTTCCTACTCACTAGATCTATCATACATTGTCAGACCTTCAATTCTCCACATCAAAGTGGGTCGTTGATGTTTTTATCCTCCCGTGTTTCCTTTTCCAGCAAGTTTTTACACAAACGGTTCGCACGTGGAGGTTGTAGGTTTTCCCGTGACGTCACATCAGATTTGGCAGCCTGGTCAAGATCGGATTTGCAAAATGCCATTTACCAGCCACAACCTCAGAAGAACATCAATTTTCCAGCACAAATTCCACAATGTCGAATTTGTTTGCTAGGCAAGAGGGAGAGCACCGGAATACCTCCGGCTCCTTCTCGCAGCTATGGTCGACTCTGTTGCCGTTGCTCATCATCTCTGTTCCGCTGTTCTTTGCGTTCCTGTACTTGCGGGTGAAGCAGCGGAGGGTGTATGCGCCACGAACCTTCCTTGAGGCGCTGTACGAAGAGTGAGTGATTTCTCTGCTGGACACAGTTACTATACCAACTTCTCATCAACATTCCGGAGGACTGCGCACAATTTATAAGATGACAACTAACTGACCACAACCCAGGGAACAAACACCCAAGCTCCAGAAGGATGGCTTGTTCAACTGGATCCCGGAGTTTGCCAAGCGGCCGGACGAAGAGGTCCTCGACCACCAGTCGATGGAGAGCTACTTGTTCATCCGCTTCATGAAGATGGTTACCCGCATCTGCCTGTTCGGCGTTTGCATCACGTGGCCTATTCTGATCTTCGTGAACGGTCGAGGCGGCGGCGGGCAACTGGAGCTTGATAAGCTGACCTTCAGTAACGTCGACCAGCCCAATCAGTACTACTGGCACGCCATCTGTGCTATTGTTTTCGTTGGTATGCGTGCTTGACCTTGTTGGAGTGATTCAATGGCTGACCACTACCTACAGCTTTCATCATGTACATCATCACCAAGGAGACGATTTACTACATCAACCTCCGACATGCATACCTCCTGACTCCAAGGAATGCGAGCCGTGTCTCCACTCGTACAGTCCTCTTCACCTCTGTGCCAGATGACTACCTTGATGAGCGTTGGCTGCGAGCCGAGTTCGCCCACGTCAGGAGGGTTTGGTTTGCTACTGACTGCAAGGAACTGGAAAGCCTTGTCAGCCAGATGGAGTCCGTAGCCTTCAAGCTCGAAGATGCTGAGATCAAGCTCATCACCAAAGCCACCAAGCGAGGACGACAGCAGCCGGAAGATCGGCCATACGAGAGGGTTGTCCCACTCGTTGGCCGCAAGATTGATGCTATCGACTCGTACCGTGCCCAGTTGCCGAAGCTCATTACTGCTGTCAAGCAGGAGCAGCACTTTCAAAGGACAGGCAATGCGAAGAGACTTCCAGCTGTCTTCGTAGAGTTCGAGACACAACGGGCAGCCACAGCAGCGTTCCAATCCAACTTCTGGAGACAACCCGGAGCCATCGAACCGCGCGTCATGGGCTCTCCTCCTGAAGAGATTGTCTGGAGCAATCTGAGCATTCCGCGACCATCTAGATACGTTCGGACCGTGATCGCCAACATTGTCATCACACTGCTGATTCTATTCTGGTCCATACCAGTTGGTCTGGTTGGTGCGCTAACGGACATTGATTCCCTCACTAAGAGCCTACCATTCCTTAACTTCATCAACTCTCTGCCCTCATCGGCAATGGGCGTCATTACGGGACTGCTGCCTGCCTTGCTACTTTCGGTCCTGCTCGCTTTGGTGCCTATCATCTGCCGCCGTGAGTGATATTCTTCGCTTGTCACGGTCACACGCTTACTTTTCACCTAGTCATGGCCGTTCAAGCGGGCTCTGTGACTTACTCACAGATCGAGTTGCGAACTCAAGGATGGTACTTTGCTTTCCAGGTCGTCCAAGCCTTCCTGGTTACGACTTTCAGCTCCGGTGCTTCGTCCATTGCAAGTAAGTGTAAACTTCCTTACTACTGGTGTCGCTCGAATTCCAATTCGTGCGTGCTAGAGATGCCTTATCTGTAGGGTCAGAGCACCGATGACCATTTGGCTAATGCGTGTATTCAGAGGAGATTGTCAATGACCCAACGAAAGCACCCAAGCTGCTTGCGCAAAACCTTCCGAGAGCCTCCAACTTCTACCTCTCCTTCTTCATCCTCCAGGGTATTGCTGTTGGGGCATCCACCATCTTCCAGATTGCACCTTTCCTCATCTTCAACTTCGTCTACCGATGGTTTGATTCTACTCCACGAAAGAAGTTTAATCGCTGGGTACAGCTCTCTGGTATTAGCTGGGGTGACACTTATCCCAAGTTGACAAACTTTGCTGTGATTGGTAGGTAGACCCTCATCATCCAAATACCAATGACACAGTGCTGACCATCTACAGCCTTAGCGTACTCTGCGATTGCTCCGTTGGTGCTCGGATTTGCTACGGTCGGCCTAGGTCTTCTTTATCTTGCTTTCCGCTACAACGTCTTCTTTGCCCTGACTACCAATTTGGACACAAAAGGTGATGCATATGGCAAAGCCCTACAGCACCTCACTGTCGGCGTATATCTTGTCGAGATCTGCTTGATTGGTCTCTTCGCAGCTGGTGGTAACGAAAGTGGCACCACCGGACCGGCCATGCTTATGACCCTTGTTCTGGTGCTCACTATCCTATACCAGGTCTACATTAATCTCGTCTTGACACCGTTCGAGAACTCGCTGTCGGCTGAGCTCCTAGCTGAAGATGAAGCGGAAGCGTTGGAGCAAGCTAGACTGGAGAGCGGCGACTCAGACGGTACAGTGGTGGAAGATGGCGCTTTGAAGCCTTCAAATCCTACTCCGAACAACAGCATTGGAGGCAAGCTGGCCCAGCATTGTAATCAGGGCGGCTTCTTTGCCAACTACCTCTTCCACGGAACAAAGAGCACCTACCCTGCCCTCAAGCGCAGACTGCGTTCCGGCTTCCCTGGCCAGCCTGTGCCGCCACTGCCGGCTGACGTTGCCGACACGGCGTACTTCAACCCTGCCGTGACCGCTCCGGTGCCTAAGCTGTGGATTCCAAGAGATCGCCTAGGCATCTCTGCTAAGGAATGCAAAGAGTCCGCGAAGGTCATCGAGATGTCCGATGACGGTGCCTCGGTCGATGAGAAAGGGCGTGTCATCTGGGACGAAGAGCACCTCAAGAACGCTCCGCTGTGGAAGGATAGGGTGGAGTTTTGAGAGCACTGAGGAATGAAGAAGAATGACAATCAAAAGTGTTTAAAGGAGTAATGAGCGCTTAGGAAAGTACATAATGATAATGCATTTTGAGGTCTCATCTAGGACTTCGAATATTCTCATGATCGCTGACAATGTCGCCTTACCTGTGCGATTTGACTACGTTGTGCTAGATATGGGTCTAAATTTTCTGGGAGTAGAAGTCTTGAGCTGTTCTGTAGTCATCCATATACTTCCTAGTGACTTTGTGTACTTAGTCAGATGAGCGAAACTCTTAGACTGAAGGAATTGCGTCTACCGTAGTTGATGCAGCGACTCGGTCTGTTCGACGCTACGAAAGGGGACGGTTCTAAAACTCGCACCCTACTGAGTAGCGTGACATCTCTATGGGCAATACCCTTGAAACGGCCATCATACTCATCAAAGAAACCATCCACGTTCAGGTCGTGCCCTGTTCCTTCATGCAGCCAGATAGAGACGGAAGAAGCTGTTACAACGGTACCAAACGGAGGGATCCAACTTCGTTGCCGGTTCAAGAGTATCCGGTAGTGGAGCACATCGATCTTCGTAAGCCCATTTCCGATGAGGCTAGTCTAGAGCATCGTCGGTACGAGCTCACTCCCAAGACGTCCGTTAGACGACAGCAGGCTTCCCGCGGTAGGTGCAAGGAAGGCGGTAAAAAGAACCTTTCCAACAGATCTCCTTATCAGCCATACTGCCTCCAAATCGTCTTCCCCTCTGCACCTTCAGGCATGCTCTCGGGTCCAGGTAGGATCTCCCGCAGTAAGTCATTGATATCCATCCCCTTTTCTCGGCACTCTTTCCACTGTCTCGGATAACCCAGACTGACCTCCTCAAACCGAACACCATCTCTCCAATCCGTCCTCCTGATATGAATATGCCCACCCACCACAACCTTAGCATTGAACCTCGTATGCCAATCCTCCGTCTTCTTCGTCCCGCACCATATACAGAACCTCGGCACCGTAAACAGCTTAAACACATCCTCCCTCAGCGGCCAATGCCCCGCAATCACCAACTTCACCCCCGGATGCTCCTCCACCGCCCTCTGCAGCCTCTCCTCCGCCTTCTTAACCAGCACCTCACACCACTCCTCCCTGCTCTTATACGGATCCGGATGCAACAACACCTCATCCGTCGCCTCCACATTCGTCTCCCTCGCCCAATCCACCGCGCCCTCCAAGCTCACCTCCTCCGGCCGAAAACTATAATCATACAGCACAAACACCGGCGCAATCACGCACGGCCCCCCTGCACCGGTCCAAACCATAAACTCATCCTCCGGCGTCAACACCCCAAACCTCCTCGCAACCTCCACACACTCCTCATACTTCTCCACCCCCCTCTTCGCCCCATGCGGCCTCCCCCCACCCTCCCCCCGTCCCCCCTCACCACCACCGCTCTCCCCACGTTCCCTCGCCTCCCTCTCCTCCCTCTCCACCCTCTGCGCCGCAGCAGGCATCGTATACAACTCATGATTCCCCGGGACCCACCACACGTGCTCGAAGCACTTCTTCGCCGCCGCAAAGGCCAGCTCAAGGTGTTCGGTCGTCTCTCCTACGTCGCCGCAGAGGATCAGGCCGTCGCCGGGGGGTTGGGGCAGGAGGGCTTTGAGGGCTTCGCGGTTGTCGCGGTAGGAGAGGTGGAGGTCGGAGAGGGCGTGGAGGCGGCGGTGGGGAGGGTTTTGGGGGGGAGAGAAGGAGGAGGGGGCGGTGGGGGCGGTGGGGTGAGGTTGGAGGTTGGATTGGACTTGGAGGACTTCGAGGAGGGGGTCGGAGATGGGGCCGGGAGGGTTGGCCATTTGTGTGGTGGTGGTGCAAGGCTGAGATGGATGTTTGGTGTTTTAGGGAAGGGATGACTGATGAGAAAGAAGCGTACAGAAAGATAAGCTCAATCTTTCAGCACATGATCTTGAGGATGCAAGATCGGCTATTGGAAATTATAGTCGAAAGGCCGGTGTTTACTATCTCGATGATTCATGGAACTTTGGGCACGGCCGCATTGAAGTGCCAAGGCGCGGAAGGACTAACGGGCGGGAAAGGGTCCCGGCTCGAGTAGCCCCCTTAGCGCTGAGTCGGAGTGACCTCCGCACCAATGCATATTTCCTAATTGGGCGAACGAGCATGATACGCTGCAATCTTGACGAACACCAAAAAGTGAAAAACTAATTGAGATCAACTAAGAAGTCAACACATTGCGATTCATTTGTTGAGTGGATCTACAGAGCACTGGGCGGGATGAAAGGATGTATTCGTTGATAGAAATGAAGGAGGTCTATAAGAGAAACTGGAATGCTTTAGCAGCGTTGCACAGCTGCTACAGTACCAGTTCACGCTAGCAGATACCGAGCTCGGTGAGTAAGGGTAGATTTTTGCCCTCAACTAGTAGCTGTTGCCCATGATGACCGGGTCACTGAACCATGGTTCTGTACCGCTGTTAGCGCTGAAACACCGGTATCAATGGTCCTATCCCTCTGCCCGATTACTTCCACCTTATAGTCTTCCTCTACAACCATTCACGACTGTTCGCGACACACTTGCAGCAACAATACGCATCTTTACGACTCTCTTGGCAGCAGTCATCCTGCTTGGCGCTGCCACGGCGCTTTCATCGCTTAGAATCCCGGATCGTGACAAGCCGGTGGACTTCACTGGCTATCCTGAATGCGCTGTAAGCATATCATCGGCTCCGTGCTGCCCTAGTGGAAAGAGGACTGACCAGGAAACAGAAAAAATGTATGTTGTGGCCGAAAGCTAGGAAGCACCTGGACCTCTTGACGGTGCCGCGCAATGATTTCTGCACAATGAAAGCCTACACTGTGGACAACTAGCTATATGATCACATAAGACCCTGCGTAAAGAATCTGCGGGGCTACAGAAGCTGAACGAGATGCGCAGCACGGGAGTAAGTGCAGTTCCGCCTATACCAATGACAAATTAATTCCCTGCCGTACAGAATGGCGCGACTGGTCGGAAACTCAATACCTGTACAGGTTGGGCAGCGGAGAATACACGCCGCTTTGAAGTCTTACTTGGTGGAGCGTGAAATGGAGATGTGGCTTCGGCAGACCTGAAGGCACGCGAATTTGTGCTGCAGTTGCAACGTATCGAGTCCACTTTCTAGGCATGTATTTAGACACTTCTTAATCATGATAGAGTGACCTGTTGATAGCATAATGCGAACGTGCTCTGTGCCCCGGAGCATACACTCGCATATCGATGATTGCCCCTCACAGCATTGTCGATAGGACAATAGCGTTGAAACCATTGCCGTTTGATGTCATATGACCTGCAAGAGGCAGCGAATTCGTTTTCTTCTTTCGGAAGCGGGAAGGGTGGTGAGAGCACCAAGTGCAACTCATTAGTTATCTTGGACACCATGAGGTGCCGCTGTCCTTGCTCTTTCTGTGGTTAGGTGCAAGCACGGTGGGAGATCATTCTCAATGTAGAACCTGAATGGAACGGACTCTGCAATGGCAGGAACGTGGGTGATGGGCCACGAAAGGTAACGACGAAGGGTGCAGTGTGTCCTTTAGAAACTTACTCTCTCCTGGTCTCTCATGCTCTCTCGAACCTAACGTCACAACATGGGAGGCCCGGGTCAGGTTCCGGGTATCGTTGCTCTCGCCGTCTGTGGGGCCTTTGTGGTCGTGGTAATGCTCCGAGACTGCCTAGGCAAAATGTTCGGGTGGCCCACTCCTAGACAGCAATTCACCGCCGCTCTCCGACTGGAGAGACAGCGCCGACAAGATCTTGAGCTGAATAAAATTTTGCTTAGTGAACATGGAAGAGCATGGATGTTAGATCTCTTTTCGGCGCGTCTGGACGCGTTGATTGATTCGTTTCGCGTCCCCGCGATGTGTACGGCGCTACTGCAGCTCCGTCCCGCTTCCGAGCTTGTCACAACCTCACTTGCTCTTCATTGCTCTGTACTGCTCTCAGACAACCCTCTTCTAACAATTACAGACTAGCACCACCCCCGCCCCAGCGACGACACCAAATGTACATTCACCATGAGAGCTGCCCCCATCTTGGTCTCCTGGCATAACGACAACGCCCCGATCTACTCCGCCCACTTCGAGCCGCATGGCAAGGGCAGGCTGGCGACGGCCGGCGGGGACAACAATGTGAGGTTATGGAGGGTTGAGGGTCACGCGGGTGATGACCGGAAGGTCACATATCTCTCCACACTCATGAAGCATACGCAGGCAGTCAATGTGGTCCGATGGTGCCCGCGAGGCGAGCTTCTGGCAACCGCCGGTGATGACGGGAATGTGCTGCTGTGGGTTCCGGCCGAGGCTCATTCCAGCGTGCATCCCACTACATTCGGCGAGGAAGGGCTTGAGGATAAGGAAACATGGCGGGTGAAGCTCATGTGCCGATCGCTTGGATCCGAGATTTACGACTTGGCATGGTCGCCTGATGGAGCTTTCTTCATTACGGGAAGCATGGATAACATTGCGCGGATCTACAATGCTCATACCGGTATGTCATTCCCAGTTGACCATGCTGATCATCACTAACCTTCAAAAGGTCAAATTGTTCGCCAAATTGCGGAGCATAATCACTATGTGCAAGGCGTGGCATGGGATCCTCTGAACGAATTCGTTGCTACTCAATCCTCGGATCGTTCGGTACACATATACACCCTCAAGACGAAAGATGGACAATTCTCTTTGGCGCAGCACAACAAAGTTACAAGGATGGACCTACCACCACGTCGTATTTCGTCGAATAGCCCAGCCCCGCCCGACTTTGGCAGCCGCGCCTCGTTTCTGAATGATCCCTCTAACGCCGCAATCGGTTCGCCCGTCCCGTCCGCACCTGGAACACCTACTTCCCTCTCCCTCCCGATGAACCCTCCGCCAACTTCACATAGCCGCCGGTCGTCTTTTGGATCCTCCCCGTCCTTCCGGCGATCCGTTTCCCCTGCGCCATCCCTTCCATTGCCGGCTGTGATGCCCTCGATATCACCGAACCTTCAAGCCGCAGGAGTACGAAACGCCAACCTCTACGCCAACGAGACCTTCACATCCTTCTTCCGGCGACTGACGTTTGCACCTGACGGAAGCCTCCTCTTCACCCCAGCCGGACAATACAAGACATCCCATCCCTCCGCCTCGGACGCAGCCAAGACTGCCGACGACACGATCAACACTGTCTACATATACACGCGAGCGGGTCTAAACAAACCTCCAATTGCGTATCTTCCTGGTCACAAGAAACCATCAATTGCCGTCAAATGCTCACCCGTGTTTTACACGATCCGCATGACCGGCGTACCCACCAAACACATTACTGTCGACACATCTTCCGCAGAGGAAGAGATACCAGCGTTGCCGGAGCCTGCTGTGCCGTCGAAACTGCCACCTTCTGCCTCTTCCATGGAGCCTCCACCCTTGTCTAGCGCACCGTCGCCTTCACCTAGTGCACCACCTATGTCGCCAAGGACGACCGAAGGGGATGACAACACTGCAAGCACACCGACACCAAACCTTCCAGCTGGACCGCCTGTAGCTTTCGGCCTGCCATACCGGATCGTCTATGCAGTCGCAACACAAGATGCTGTTTTCGTGTATGATACCCAGCAGACGAAGCCCCTTTGCGTAGTCAGCAACCTCCACTACGCCACGTTCACCGATCTTACATGGTTAGTAGCCTCACTCCTACCCTGGCTTGATGAAACGTACTAACATCGCAAAACAGGTCCAATGATGGTCATACACTACTCATGACCTCTTCTGATGGGTTCTGCTCCTGCCTCATGTTCGCGCCTGGGGAACTTGGACAAGTCTACCACGGCCCGATGGCAACGCCCTCAAAGCCGCATCCCACAGCAATTAACACCTCGGCGTCATCCACACATTCGACGCCAACACCTACACCCACAACCGGCACCGTCCCAATGTTGGTCAAACAGTCCTCCTCCGGCATCCCACCATCACCAGCTTCGAATCCCATGTTCCCCGCCACACCTTCAGCCCTAAGGCCGTCGAGCCCTGCACGTTCGAATTCCACCTCTTCAGTGGCTACGCAGTCATCATTGATACCAGGAGCCACTTTGACGAATGCCACGCCAACTCTTGGCAACATGCCGGGCGTGGTAGCCAATGCTGGCGGTGTCCCTATGTTTACACCTCCACAAACGCCAATGTCAAGTGCCAACATTACAACTGGCATGAAGAGGGAAGCTGATCAGAGCGGCGATGGGCCGGAGCCGCAAGAAGGCAAAGAGACCAAGCGGCGGCGCATAGCACCGACGCCTGTGAATACTTCAGGAGAAGTCCCAAAAGGAGACGCTTGAAAGGCTGGTTATTGTGCCTTTGGGTGGCATGCTTTCCTTCCCTATGTCTGCTTGGCGTTTCGGTCTAACGGAGTCTACCACTGCCAGTTCATGAGGTCGAAAGTGGACCTCTTTGTGTATCGGTATACCCAGAGTGATGATGTAATTCAACTATTCGATTGCCTACACACCCTGACATCTGTATCAAACGTATGCTATTCGTCCGACTGTGAAAGTACAATTCAGTCAACGAAGCTTCCGCCTTCCACCATGACCTCCAGCGATGGCTGGGGCGCGAGCTTTGCTCTACACCAAATCACAGTCATACGGAGTAAAAACCGTTATCATTATACATGAGGATAAGGTAAGACACGGGACTGACGGGATATTCCGGCAACAGTGCCTTTCCCACGTTGCGGGGTCAACGCATGGCTCACCTCCTGCCTCTTTCGGATTAGATCCCTCTAAAGCATCTCGATATCTCACGTTTCCCACCGAGCTTTGTCAACAGCATCATCAACCGTGATCTGCAAATCCCCCAGGAACCGCATCTTGATTGGAGCCGGCGGTGCACTGATAGTGCCAAGCAGTAAGCGACCCCTCTACCGCAGCAGTGGTGACGGATGTGGATGCGCGGGCTGCAGCTATCTCATGCACGCCGGACGTAGCTTATCGTGCTACGACAGGGAAGCTCGACACAGCTACGGGAAAAAGTTGAGAGCTTTAGCTGTTGGGAGCTGTCACCGGCAGTCTTGAATTGGACCCAGAGTCATCAACCAGGAGCCTTGTCCTGGAAGGGTAGGTCCGAGGTAGGTGTTCAAGGGTTCGAATGCATCTCTTATCTTTCGTGACGCTGCTTTGCGGTGGTTTAAGAGCAGGATGATGTGCCCGAATGTTTTGCGCAAGAAGCGCGTTTCCTCTGAAGCTTCTCTCCTTGTGCTTGGAATCAGTTGCTCAGCCCGGAGCGGATTGAGAAGAGCCCGCATTTCTACCTTGAAGCTGCCGCCGTTACCTTCATAGCTCTAGCACCATGAGGTTCTCAATCCAAGCATTCGCCTTCGGGGCGCTGTATGCGACCTCCGTTGTCGCCGCAGTCTCCAGTACCTGCAACTCCGAGCTCATCAAGGGCCAATCCTTCCCCAGCCTCATCGAAGCTACGGCGGACCAGCTCTCGGCAGGTCTAGAGAGCGGCTTGTTCACGAGCGTCGACCTGACGACCGCGTACTTGGCCAGAATCATGGAAGTCAACTTCACTTTGAGCGTGGTCACAGAGGTCAACCCAGACGCCATGATGATCGCGCAGATGCTTGACGAGGAGAGGGCCAATGGGACTACCAGGGGACCACTCCATGGCATCCCAATGCTCATCAAGAACAACATTGCCACTGCGGACTTGATGAACAACACTGCTGGATCATACGCTCTGCTGGGCGCAAAGGTGCCTCGCGACGCGACTGTGGCAGCCAAGCTTAGGGCTGCCGGTGTCATTTTGCTCGGCAAGACCAACCTGTCACAGTGGGCGAACTTCAGATCGTACAACTCGTCAAACGGTTGGTCAGCATACGGTGGACAGTGTACCGCGGCGTACTACCCGAACCAGGACCCTTCAGGCAGCTCAAGCGGCTCTGGTGTGGCATCTTCCATCGGTCTAGCATTTGCTGCCCTGGGTACGGAGACGGATGGCTCGATTGTGTCACCCTCAGACGTCAACAACTTGGTTGGCATCAAGCCGACGGTTGGTCTGACTAGCCGAGCCCTTGTTATCCCCATCTCTGAACACCAGGACACTGTTGGCCCGATGGCCCGTACTGTCAAGGATGCAGCGTACATCCTTCAAGCAATTGCTGGGGTTGACGAGTATGACAACTACACCTCAGCCATTCCCAACAACGGTACGCTGCCCAACTACGTGGCTGCTTTGAACTTCTCGTCATTCCGTGGTGCTCGTATTGGGTACCCAGCCAACGTTATCGAGGTGTTTTCCAACTTCAGCAACACCACTGGCCCAGTCATTGAAGCTTACAATGCCTCCATTTCTCTGATTCAAGCGGCTGGCGCAACCATTGTTGAGGCCAACTTCACGGCTTTGGACGACTACCTCAACAGCAGCAACGAGACACTCGTGCTTAACGCTGACTTTATTGTCGACCTTAACAACTACCTCAAGCAACTCACCTACAACCCCAACAACGTTCTCACCTTGGAGGACGTCCGCAACTTCACTCAAAGCTTCGGCCCCGAGGACTACCCCGACCGTGATACTGCCCAATGGGACGACGCGCTAGATGAGCAGAAGTTCAACAATACCGCTCCTGAGTTTTGGGCCGCATACCAGGCCGACCAGTATCTTGGTGGCGAGGGTGGCCTTCTCGGTGCCTTGGAGAGGAACAACCTGGACGCCATCATCATGCCCACCCAATTCTCCTCGGGCTTTGCTGCTATAGTCGGTGCTCCAATCATCACTGTACCCATGGGTTTCTACCCTGCCACTCAACCCGTTGTGAGAACCCGGAGAGGGTTGGTTTCCAACGGACCAAACATTCCGTGAGTATTCCCGTACCTTCTGTGTTTCTCAGTCCAGCCACTTACTGTTGTGCAGATTCGGCCTGTCGTTCCTCGGTGAAAGGTTCAGCGAAGAGACATTGATCGGTTTCGCATATGCCTACGAGCAGCGTACCTTCCACCGCGATGAGGTTCAACCATACATTGTGCCGAATATTGAGATTGCGGATGTTATAGCATGACTGGACACTTCTTGTGCGATGTGTCCTGCTTAGGCGGGAACGGTCGCATACTCCATGGTACTATAGTAATGTCTGACATGAATACGAAATCAATCAATGCACTGCCCAATGGTCAGAACATGTAACGTGACTTGAGCCCTTTTCAGGCAATTGCAGCTTTCGCCTTCATGCTCCTTGAGATGCCAAAAGCTGAACTGCGCCACATCACGTGCCTGTCTTGATCCTGAGGCTCAGCCCGATACGGTTGCCATGATCCGTGCATATGGCTGTGCATGCGCCCTATGACGTCGCAGGCTCAAAGCCTCCCCTTCCCGACCATCCAGCTTCCGGACCGGAAGCAAACACGCAACACCGTCTAAACCGTGCTACTGACGGATTTGCGCTGCCATCATGGCCGTAACGGTAGATCCAATGACGAATCATGAGCTGAGGTAGCAGGTTTCTAAGCTTAAGTTACTGGATTATTGACCGCTAAGTCCAAGTTATTCTCCGAGAAGCCATCCAGAAGCAGCAGATGCTGGGCAAGCCCTATGAGATATTAATGAAAATGATGTTATCCCTTCCTCTGAGACGCGTAGGCCGGGCAACTTGTTGCCGTCCCTGATCGGCAAGACCAAGGCTTACTGCTTGCTTGCACAGCCAATTGACAGCTGCATATAAGTGGGATACTTATGGGCTCAACGTTCGCCATGTCTCTGTGATAGTTCGCCGACCTAACTACTACTTGACAGCAACTTTCTACAACTTTCAACAACCACATCAATCTCCGTTGTTTTTCTACACTACACACAACAATTCCCATCGAATACTACCTTCGTCTTCACTCAATCCATCCTACGATTGGGGGTAATCACCGGACGCTCCATTACCACCGCACAACGTCATCATGGTTACACCATTGAGAGAAGGACAAAAGCTCCTCGGTGAGAGCGGCGATTCCTACACAGTCGTCAGCCCACTTGGTGTCCAACCTGGCGTCGCACCCAATGTGTGGGCAGCTGTCGATACTGCCACGCAAGGCGATGTCTTTATTCTCAAGCAGCCCGGCGGGCAAGACGACTACTTTGGATCAAGGTTTCGGCATTTCCAATCTGAGATGATCATGCACGAACTCTTCAAGGATTGCCCGTATATTCGACGACAAGTAGATCGCATACCTCCACGCAAAAACTCGCAAGACCCTCCACGGCTTGTACTGGAACCTACGGAGACTACGCTATGGGATGCCAGACTTAGCCGACCGCTATCAGATACCGAAATCAAGACCATCATGCGAGGAGTCTTGCTCGGTCTCAGAGAGATCCATGGACAGGGACTGGTGTATGCAGGTAAGGATGCTGTGGCTCACTGGAGAGGGCTTTGCTAATTGTTGGACCAGACCTCAAGATGCAGAACATCTTCGTCAACGGCTTTCGATCAACAAAGGAGCAGACGAGCACCGACAACGTCTTGATTGCGATGATTGGAGACTTGGGCACAGTCATGGAGCCATTCATTGGCAAGGTCCAGCCCTTGGCTTATCGGTGTCCGGAAGTGCACTTCAAGCAACTCATTACGGCTGCGGCCGACATCTGGGGTTGGGGCATGATAGTGAGTACAAGCCATTTTGCCATGTCAGGACAAGCGCTAACCGACACAGTTTTGTCATCTGCTGCAGGCTCAAAAGCAACACTCAGCAGCTGGGCTGTATGAGTTCACAAGCGCCAAGACGATGCAGGAAGCGGAGTTGGCCATCCAGAGAGCCATGTGGGGCGATTTCGACCTTGGTAACAATGCCTTCTACGAAAAGAATGCGCCGCCTCCGGGCTACACCAAGCCCATTCGTCCAACATGGCAAGAAAGACTCCGAGCGGACGGCGTTCAAGAGCAATACATCGACTTCCTCAAATGGGTCATGAATCCAAGCCCTTTCGATCGGCCTACAGCACAGCAGATCCTCGAGCACCCTCTTCTGGGAGGAAAAGGACCCATGGAGCCACGAACCATGGCACCACCTGCCGCGCCTGCACGTCACACATCCGAGCCCATGTTCTCACCTCTGCGACAAAAACTGCCGGAGTGGACCTTCTCTCCACCCTCGAATACCGTCCAGTATATGACTTCTGGAAAAGACGTCCAGGCTCAGGCAGAGCAAGCTCAATCGAATGTACCGGCGCCACCGGTATTCCACTTCTCAAATCTTCCGGCCTGGCAGCCCACCGGTGGGTCAGGTACTGGTTCGGACTCCGGCTACCAGTCACCGTATGATACCGCGTCGCCGCATGGTACTCAACCCAATCAGACGTCCGATCAATCCACGAAAGCACCGCCTCCTCTGGTCATTCCCTACAAGTCTGACGTTGCTGCGGAGAGGTCATCGTCGAGACCATCACCTGTTAAGAGCTACTCAGAGTCGGGCAAGGCCACGGGTGGTCTCTTTAACAACGGTCTGATGAGCATGTTGCGGAATAGTCTTCAGCACTAGGTTCAAGGCATAGAATTGATCAGGCGTTTGGATATCGGAGTACAACAATCAATTGGCGGTGATAGTAATGGTATCACGCAGCATGTGTAAGACCCTACGGTATGTGGGTAGGATATAATACAAACCGGCAGGCTTCCGATTCTCTTCAGTTGTTTATAGTGGCACTAGTCCTGTCAAATGGACACTGTACAATCATAAGTGTGCCAACAGCAATGCCCACTGCAACTGGTCCCAACAACTGCATGCCCTACCTACGTCAACCTCGAAACCAAGGCACTGGCGTATTACCTTTGACAACTCACAAATCAACACCCACGCTTCTACTTGCCCTACTCGAAGGGTTTGATGGGTTCAGCCACAATCGTCATCCGGATGACCTTCCGCATCCTAGCTTCCCCCGCTTTTGATCCACACCGATCCCCGCTTTTTCCTGACAGCTCCCCCCACGCTGATGTGTGTTGCCCTGGCGTAGCTTCACCGCAACCCTGCTCTCGTCTGTTTACGATGCTGCGGAGCTCTCCACTCCTAGATGCAATAAGCCCCAGTTATGCTTCGCTGGTGTCTTGTCCTGTTCTAATCCAATTGTCCACAATTGCATAATTGGGAGGACAGATATTTCGACGGATTACGGTCGGGATCCACATCCTATTGTGCGGTTTCCGGTTGTTTGGGGATATAAGGCGGCTATCGTGCCCCTGCCCTGGTGTCTACTTCCCCTCTCCAGTCTCCTCGCTGTTACTCCGGGACTTTTTGGTGCACTCGAAGCTGCATCCCACAAGTCTCCCTCTGAACCCTCAATTGGCAAACCTCGTCTCTTTCCCGCCTTTCACCGTCACAACTCACAGCTGAGCCAACATGAACACCTCCACACGTCTCCTCCCACGGGCAACCCGCCTCCTCACCACCTGCTCCACCACCCTCCCCGCCAAAGTATCCCCCCTACGCCTACGACAACAAACCCGCCCCCTATCCCTCACCCCCGCTCGCCTCATAACCACCCCGAAACTCCCCGCAGACCAACCGAAACCCCCAGCGATGGACCCGCCCCAAGAGGAGAAGAAACCAGGCGTCACGTCTTATTTGGGCACGACGAAGAGGATTCCGGAGTTTAACTTGGCGGGGAAGGTGATTATCTGCACGGGGGCGGCGAGGGGATTGGGGTTGACGCAGGCGGAGGCGCTGTTGGAGGCTGGTGCTATCGGTGAGTTGTCCCAGACTTGTTCGAGGGGATAAAGGGGAGATGATGGACGGTATCTTGGAGGGCGCAGGGGGGCAGACGAGTTGGTCTGCGGAAGGTGAAGCTTGCTCTGAGGGGCATGCTCTCCTTTCTGCGGACACGGAGGAGCCCCCTTGGTGCTCCCGTCTGCGCTCAACCCCTCCCCTTCAGGATATCAGCGTCACTTTCTTCTCCAGTCAAGAGAAGCTGCTCCAGAACATCGTCGCTAACTTTCCTCCCTCCCAGTCTACGCCCTCGACCGCATCCCCGAACCCAGCCAAGACTTCCTCCGCATCGCCAACCGCGCAGAAACAGAGCTCGACACCCAACTCCACTACCGCATGGTCGACGTGCGCGACGTCGAGGGCCTCAACGCCACCGTCGCCGAGATCGCTGACAAGCACGGTCGGCTGGACGGGTGCATCGCGGCTGCGGGCATCCAGCAGGAGACCCCCGCGTTGGAGTATAAAGCGGAGGACGCGAATAAGATGTTTGAGGTGAATATCACGGGGGTGTTTATGACGGCGCAGGCGGCGGCGAGGCAGATGGTGAGGTTTGGGAATGGGGGGAGTATTGTGTTGATTGCGAGTATGAGTGGGACGGTTGCGAATAAGGTGGGTCCTGGAAATGTATTGGTTTTGAAGACAGAGTGTGGCTGACATTAGCAGGGTCTTATCTGCCCAGCGTACAATGCCTCGAAAGGCGCGGTACTGCAGCTCGGCAGGAATCTGGCGATGGAGTGGGGCAAGGACAACATTCGGGTGAACACTATCTCACCAGGTTATATCCTGACGAACATGGTAGAGATGCTGTTTGTGGAGTTCCCGGAGCGAAGAGAGGCATGGGCGAGCGACAACATGCTGGGTAGGCTGAGTGAGCCAAGGGAGTACAGAGGCGCCGCGGTGTTCTTGCTGAGTGATGCCAGTAGCTTCATGACTGGTTCGGACTTGAGGATTGACGGTGGACATTGCGCGTGGTAGACAGCTGTCTGGACCGGACTGCGCTGGGAGATCTGGATCTGGCGTACAAAATTTGTAGATATACAATCGATGCCATTTGGTCTTATAAGCCGCGTACTTGATACACCAAATCTTACATATGTTCATTTGTTCACTCTCCCTGCCAAATGCCGCAATGAGCCCTCGCATAACCCCAGTAAACCGGAGGTGCTCTATCTGTACACTTCCAACATGCCGCCCTAGAGTCCTATGTTCTCTTCCGACTTCACGCATCCAAACAAACTTATCACGTCCCAGCAACAATCCCCCTCCCCCCTAACCTCCCCACCACCCCCCTCTGCAGCCCCAACTGCTTCTCAATCCCCTCCACACTCTCCCCCCTCTCATCCCTCAACATCAAAATCTGCCTAATCATCATAACATCCAAAAACCCACTCCTCCCCGCGCTTCCCCTCCGTCCAACCTGCATAAACTCCTTCTCCGCTTCCTGCTGCAGCCTATCCCTCGCCGCCAGCACCACCAGTGCGGGATTCCTCCGAGGGTTGGGGAAGATGCCTTCCTGCTGTTGACCTTGACCCCGCTGGGCTTGTTGGGCGGACGTCGTCGGTAGAGAGGCATTAGCGATGGAAGGCTGGTTCCCAGGTGAAGAGTTGAATGTCGACGACGGGGAGTACATGTTCGTCGGCTGCACCGCGCCTAGCTGCCGCAGTTGTTGGCTGTAGGCGCTGAACGGGTCGGAGGCGTCTAGGTTGACTGCTTCTGTTCGTTGGGTATGCGCGGTGGGTTGAGGGTGGACGGTTGGGCCGGGGGAGGTGCGCTGGCCTGCTTGGGCGGATGTGGGAGGGGCGTTGGTTTGTGAGGAGGTGGTGGATGAGGGTGTGGGTGGGATGCGGGCGCGGGTGGTGGGGTATTTGCGGGCGGTGGCGGAGGCGCCGGCGCGGGTGGCTTTTGAGGCGGAGGAACCCATTTTCGTGTTGTGATTGAGGGTGGGATTGAGATTGAGAGAGGTTTGGTTGTTGCGATGCGGATGGACGATGCGTGGATGGGAAATGGATGAGGTCACCGGATATAAAAGAGTGATGGACGGAGATAGCTTAGATGGGCTAGGATGAATGCGTGCAAGCGTGCTGCCGAGCACGTGGTTCTACCCCTATCTTCTCCAACAACAACCTGCTCAATTGGAGGCCCCTAGGTAGCAACTTAGGCCAGACCTCGGTCAAGAGCTGGGCGAAAACAATACCGATTGCAGAAACGACACTTCTGCCCAGCGAGACGATGACAACTTCTTTAAGGAATCCTCCACCGGTACTTGTCATGAAAGGTCCCGTCTTCTGTTCGCCCAATCTCTTGCTCCATGGAGAAGCCGGCAGAGGAGTCTGTCCGACTTGTTTGTTACAAGTTCCACGCGTCCGTCACTTGAAAAGATGTCAAACTTTACGGAGCTATGTTCCAGCGCCTAGATGTGGGCGTTGAAGCCACAAATCTCGCTTTCGGGTACAGCGTCTCGCTC
Source organism: Floridaphiala radiotolerans (assembly GCA_022813185.1). Lineage (NCBI taxonomy): Eukaryota > Fungi > Ascomycota > Dothideomycetes > Floridaphiala > Floridaphiala radiotolerans. The sequence goes on along the minus strand of JAKLMZ010000034.1, from coordinate 16,133 downwards.
TGTGCCTGGGTCTTTCGATGTGGCTTGCTATAGAAGAAAGACTTCCCCCTTTAAGTAATCCTAGCTCTGTTTTGGGCTGCCAAGCTCATGAATAAGAGACTAGTGGGAGGATCTGTCCTTGTCCACGCCATGTGGTCGGCACCTCCGTGTGTTTTGACATGCATAGGGCATCCATTTAAATATCCGCGGCCCCCTGCAACGCGCGTTGCTCGTAGGTTTTCAGTTTCTTCTAGAGAGCTTCCTCTTTCGTTGTTGTATACCGTCATTCCTGTCGCTCTTTCAATATGGTGCGCATCACCAAGCTTGCAGTCTTCACTGCGTCCATTCTTTTTCAACTCTCTGCAGCACAAGACAACACCGAGCTGGTAGAGCGAAACCTGAAGGAACGAGAACCTTTGGTCCAGCCCAACGCGACGAATCCTGTTGTCCCTCCCCCAGCTTCTGGCAACGAGACGACTCCGGTTGTCCCTCCAGCCCCTGGCAACGAGACCTCACCCACCTGCGACCCCGACGTCCCATACCTAATCCTCAAGAACATCAAGGACGGCCCGGAAATCTGCTCGGGATACCTCAACCTCTCGCAACCCGTCACTACAACAACAGTCTACGAGACTACCTATGTGTCAACGGAAGTCTTCACAGCAGCCACTCCGGTTACAACTGAACTTGTGGTGGCAACAACGACAACAGGCGTGGTCGTGACCAGCACTGCTTCTTCTAACCCTCCTCCTCAGTTCATCACTGTGGCGCCGGTGAAGAGACAGCAAGCGGTAGTCACCCCGGCCCACGTACGAGCCATCGGCGAGCCCCGGATCTTGAGCGCTTGCAGTTGCGTAGTATCAGAAAAGGATCCCCTTACAGTCACCACAACCGTGACCAGCTCCCTCACCACCAGCGCTACGGTGAGTACTCTTGCCTGCTATGAAGGACCTACGGGCCGCTAACTCTGCTTCTTCCCCAGACAACTCCAGCAACCGTGACCGAAAAGGTCACCTCGACCCTCGTCGCCACATCCACAAGCGTCACCGTCGTGACCCCCATCCCATCCGCGTGCGTGCCCGGCTATCAAGCCTTCAAAAACCGAAACTTCGATGAATACAGCAACACCTTCCCCCCGTGGGCGGGCCTGAACATAAGATTGTATTACGATGCTGTCGAAGGCACTACCAGGCCCAACGCAGTGTAAGTGTCACCCACCATACGGGGCAGGCCGTACTCAAACCCTTGCCCCGCTTCCCAACCCTCCCCAAAAGCATCCAAAGCTAACCTCCCCCACCCAGTAAATTCCCCGGCATCGGCGGCCAACGGGAGACCTCCCTCTCCCAACAAGTCTCCCTCTGCAAAGGCACCGCCTACTCCATCAACTTCCGCTACAGTGTCGAGTCCGCCTTCGAGGCCAGCTCCGGCAACGAGTGCCGCTTCTTGATCTTCCTCGACAATGTCCTCGTGCGCACGCAGCCGTTCCGGACCGCGGTGCTGAACAGGGCGGATCAGGGGTGGCGCAGCTTGTCGGTGTTTGCGACGGCGCAGGCGGATAGCCAGGCGTTTAAGCTGCAGGTAGCTTGTTATGTGTTGAGTAACAATGCGAGGGCGCCGGATAGTTTTGTGGTTAATGTGGATGATTTCTCGATGATGACGATGGGGACGACGATCTCGACGTAGGCAGTGTATGTAGGTGTCTGTACATACTCCAGCATCGCAAAGAAGTTCGTGTACTCAATTGCCCAAACAGATTGCTACCCTATGGCCATCTACTGATGTACATATTCGCTCCTGTACAATCCTAGGTAACCATAGACTAATGCACTCCATGCCACCTCCATAACATCAACAATATCAACCCTCAGGCCTTCCGTCTCCTCCTCCTAGCCAAAGTGTCCCATTCGCCAACCTCCACACCTCCAACATTCCCCCGCACAGAATACCTCGTCCCCCAGGTATACCGCTCCCTAGGCCAAGTCTTCATCGTTCGGGCGAAACAGCAGCTAGATTTCGAGCGGTGTAGCCGTCTCGGTCATTACAATCGTAGTAGTCACCGTCTAAACCCCCCCTTTCTTAGCCGCCTTCTCAAAAAACCCCTGCCTTAGCAACAACACACAAAAAAGAACTCACATGCGCATCCGCCGTAGCCGTAACCGGAACCCTCGATCTCGCCGAGACATACTTCGTCTCCGTAGCAGCCGTCACGGAAACCGTCTTGACCTCGATGCTCGGCCTGATGCAATCACAAGCACTCGACACCACCCTGGGCCCGAACAGGTCGAGCACGTCGTCCATGTCCCTCTCCTGCCTCGGTAGCGGCGCCGCGCCTGACTGCACGGTTATCGTTGTCCTGAGGGTGGTTGTGGTTGTGGGCGTTGTTGTTGCTACGGTTAGGGGGAGGTATAAAGTAGTGACGGTGGTGGTGTAAGCGACCGATCCGAGGGTTTTGGTGGCGGTGGGGATGGCGAGGTAGGTGCTGCAGAAGGAGGGGATGTTTATGGAGCGCTGGCGGCCCATGGCGTGGAGGCAGGATTGGATTTGGCCGGAGAGGCAGACGTCGCCGAGGGAGAAAGGGGAGAGGGCGAAGGATAGGGATGAGTGGAGGAGGATGGCGAGGAGAGTGGATGGTATGAGACTGGGAAGCATGATGGAAAAATGGCAATGACAACGGTGCACAAACGATTGAATGGAGTGGAACGACTGATGAGCGAATGTGTCGAGCGGATCCAAGGCAAGGAAGAGACGCTGAGAAGAGGCATACATTTATATACCTGTCTATCGTATTGACAGGACTTCTCCTTGAAAGGGGCGTCGAAGTTGGTCTTGGGACCCTTGGGCGTATGTGTTTCACCAGCTGCAGTTGGAATGTGATAAGGTATGATTTTCCCTCCTCCCGTTGGCTTGTACGGCCTCAGGTGACGCTGACCTGGTTAGTTTCCCGGAAGCACTACCAACGGTCCCGAACTTGGATGCGGGGAATGTATTCCTTAAAGTCTCATGCGAGACTTCCGATATGAAAGACTTGTTAAGGGAGGTGTCAATTGTGCTCTGTGGTTTCTCATTCTGATGAAATAGGAGATAGTTCAGGAGTATCCAATGAACGGAAAGTCCAGATTTTGACAGAGGGTCAGGGTCACTTATTTGCCTAGCATGCTGAAACGCCCAGACCCTGGCGCAGCATCATTGTTTAACCTCAAGGCTTGTTCCATTCTCCATATTCAAGCAAGGGCACCGCGTCAATAGCGGACCGTTGCCACCTATGTCTCGTTGACGATAAACTCGGCAAGCGTCTATCTACCAACCGGATGAACATTGCCCCATCCATCCTTAGCAGCTGCCGATATGATAGTCATGATACCCATCGCAGATAACGCCTTGGTAGATTCGGACCGCACGACTGACAAGCTCTTCTAACTTCTGTCGTGGTTCGTTGCCCTCGCGCAAGAGAGAGAGCAGGATAGAAAGCAAGAAAGTAAGTAAGCTGTACCCAAAGACGTCCAATCGATATCACGGGTTACGATAGTTTGACTGGAGCTACTTGCCTGTTTGAGCATGGTAGCCGCAGGTTTCCGGCTGTTATGCAAGCCCTAACCTCAAAAATCAACTTTAAAATGACGGTAGAAAGCCGAGACCAAGCATAGGTCTGACATCGAGCAATCGTTTAGTCTAGAGTCACGATCGTATCGTAGGGTATCTAGCAAGCCTGTTCCGTAGGAGAAAGCCTCCCTTCAAGCAACGCCATCGCTTGTGCAGCAAATGTGAGCAATGTGACCGTTCAGCTCCGTAATGCCAGTGTTCATCATCAGCCCAATCGTCAGCTTAATCTATCGAATGTTCCATCACTCCTTAACGATCACCCTCAAACCCTCACGTTTCTCATCAATAGCCGGGCTGAAGTAGTCATGTGCAACCTCAATGTCCTTGTAAGTGGTTTCATATAGCTCCATGTCCACACCACCTTTTTCAACCGGCGCAAACAGAGTACTCAGCGTGAGGTAGATCTCCGCGTAGGCGAGGTTCATCCCCACACACTGACGAGTACCCCTGCTAAAGGGAACGAGGTAGTGCTTCAAAGTATCCAAATCGCCATAAGCGCCTGATGAAGACGGGAGCCAGCGCTCTGGGATGAACGACATTGGCTTCGGGAAGATGTTCGGATCGTTGTGGATAAACATCTGGGTCAAGCTAACCGGCGTGCCGCGAGGAATATCCCAGTTGCCGTACTGAAGGTCAGTGTCCGGGAAGACGCGGGACAGGCGCTGGGAGACTCCGTAGGATAGACGAAGGCTCTCGTTGACGACGCCGGTGAGGTAGGGCAGACCAGTGAGTGTTTGCCAAGATGGTCTCTGGCCTGTGGGCAAAGTAGAGAGCTCCTCCCGAAGGCGTTGGAGCAGCTCAGTATTGGACAGTAGGTGATAAGCGGCGACAACCAGGGTGTAGGAAGTGGTGACTGTGCCGGCTGTAACCAGAGTCAGGAACTCTTCGGTGAGGCGAGGCACACGGAGTTCTTGTGCTGGCAGTTTGGAGTGATGGACGAAGTCTTCGACGATAGTCTGGCTGACTGTTTCGTCTTTGGAAGAGCTGAGAGACTGATTCCGCTGCTCCTCCTCGATTTTGGCTGCGAGGTCATTCTGGAGGTCTAGTAGCTTTCCCATGATTGGGAAAAAGGTGCGAAGGAAGATCTCGGGCGCTTTGGTCACTATAGGGTAAACCCAGTGAAACTGCTTCATGAGCTGGCTGTTGCGACCCAGGTTCTGCTTGATATCAGCAATCGCACCGATCAAGCCTGAAGTCAAACATACCGTCATCAGGTTGTGCCAGTTAGGGTAGAAGTCGGGGTGCTTCAGGAACCCATACGACTGCCCAAAGCAGTAGCTACCAGCGATTTCACCAGCCTCACATGCAAAAGCATGCATGAGGTTGACCGGCTTGCCCGTTCCAGCAACCTCCTTCAACCGGGTACGGAGGATCTCGACCTGGCTCATGATGAGCGGTTGCAAAGCGGACACAGTCTTGACCGAGAAGTAAGGGCTCAAAGCAGATCTTCTGAGCTTGTGCAGATCATGGTTGACGGTTCCGACGGCCGCCTGCGTGGTCCCGAACATGTTCGCCGCCCAGTACCACTTGTCCGTACGTCTTGCAGGACCGACATAGACCTGGTCAAAGAAAGTGGGATCATTGACGTGGATCTCCTGAGGGTTTATCCGGATGATGGGACCTATTTAAAAAGTGAGCACGTGACGCTTTCCCTGAGGTTGAGGTGACAATAGTACCATATTTCTTGTGCAATTGCTCAATCTTCCATGTGTATCTGCCTTTGCAGATGACATCGTAGTAGAATTCATACCAGAAAGTGAGCGCGGCGAGTTTTGGTCCGGGGAAGCGTGCCACTGGACTGAGAATGAGGCGGTAAAGGGCACCGTAGATTAAGTACAAGCTGACTGCGGCAAGGAGGATAAGGAAGCTCAACGGAAACTCCATGTTGATGCTTGAAGCAGATGAAGGAAATTCGTTAGTCGTGAGAGTGCAAACGCTACAATAAGGACAGACGCGTCAATTCGACTGCATGCAGGAAAGTTGTTGAGTGAACAGAGTGAGAAGACGCCATAAAGTGATAATGAAGTTGAATGCATTTTCGCATGTGAAATTACTTGACCAGGGTCCGGAGGTGACGTCTCGACGATGAAGCGACGGGGATGGTCCGATCTCGATTAGTGTTCGCTTATCTGCATCACAAGGTAATTCATGGGATTCTTCAATTTCACTGGTCGCAAACTCGACCTTTGCGACCGTCAATTTGGGAAAGAATTGCAGTAAAGTCCGGGCGAATAGTGATGCTCTATGACGATTTGATATGCAGGTACAAGCGCGTCCTCACATGACATACGACGATCCATCAGATAGCCATATACAGCTAGCTTCTTGACTACAAACATAGAGCATCTGGATACGCATGAAGTGTATCTCGAGGCATGTCTTGGACCATTTGAATCGCAAGGGCATGTTCAACCTCAGCGACTTCGCTAGGGGATTCAAAACTATTCATTAGGATTACAGCTGTGCCATACAAATGCCTGACCGAAGCGCCAGTTTCTTTTGTAGGTAAGAGAACCGTCCAAGACCAGACACTGTGGCTGAATGAAGCCAACAAAGGAATCTATCGGTGCGTTCTATCTCAGCTCAATGTTGTCCACCTCTTGTTTGGCCTCCTCCCAAGCTGCGACGTTACGCTTGGCCCAGTCGATGTGGCATCTTGCAAATGCAATCTGTGGGCTAAGTTAGCGGTTCATTGTTCCTCATGGGTATAATCTCGGCACTCACCATGTATCTCCTTAGATCGTCTTCCTTCTCTGCCTGAAAGCGTTTTAGATCCTTCAAGACTCCTGCGCTTGCGTCCTTGACATCCTTTGCAGACACCTCCAGGGCTTGCTCCAGCTGCACAAGGCTTTCTTTAGTCCGGCCAATCTGATCTCGCCTAGTGCGTTCTGGGTCTGCGTCGACGATACCGTGTATAGCGTGGTTGATCCTGCCGAAGATTTTGTTGGTGACAAAATTACCGCTTGGGCTCTTCTTGTGGTTGGTTGGATAGGTGTCGCTCTGTGGTGCCCCTTGTGTCGCAGAAGGCGGCGCGTTCTGAGCGTCACCATGGGTTGGTGGGAAGTCAGAGTCTATCGATGCTGTGTCATCGTCCCGTCTCCGCTCGGTGCTCGTACGTGAAGCTGAGGAATTGGATCGCCTTGGTGGACTAGAAGGCGGGGCGCCAGTCTGGTTGAGATATTGTTCTATCCGCTTCGCCTCCATCTCACTTCGCTCGAGAGAGTCCAGCAATGTCTTCTTCTTCTCCAACTCGTCCCGTGTCATCTCCTCTTGCACCCGCTTCAGTACGCGGTACCGTAGCACACTTCTGACTACGCCGGCAAACTGCGCGCTTTCTCGCATGGGCTCTGCAAAACCAGCGCTAAGCTGTGATGATAGATCCCTTGTGGCAATGTATGTGGAATCCTGGGCCTGACCAATCTTCTCTATTGCCGTAGCCAGAGTGGGTGATTGTTCTCCTAGAGAAAATGCATTGTATCGAGCGCCCAGATCAGCCAGATCCTCGGACAACGTAGCCAAGTGGGTAAGTTGTCGCCTATTCACCTTCTCCATGCTGCCCTGGAGCAGAGTCTCTAGCTCTTTCGAGGACGCCTCGAACTGGATGAAGTATGGGTCCAGTTCCTCCTCCGAAAGCTCATGCGCCGAGGGCGGAAACCGGAAGATTTGAGGACCGGGTATCGTATGTGCAGCGGACGAAGGGTTCGCAGCAGATGGCGGGGGAGCAGTGGGAGTTCCGGATGTCGATGTTCCAGTTGCCGATTTGAGCTTGGCCGAAGTGGACGGCACTGGTAGGTAATTGTGACCGGGTGTTGGGTTTGCAGCGTCCAGCGGCGGTGCTTTGAGGATCTGCTTGGGGATTGTCGACACCGGGGGAGAGTGTAGTACTTCGCTCCAGCTAGCATTGGGGTCAAGAAATCTCCACCATACGCCATCTTCCAAGACATCCTTCATTTTCCTGCATCGGTTGAGGAAGACTGCTAGCATGCGTTTCCTGAGCTCGATGATCCCCGCATCCTCCTTGGCTTTTGTTGGTTTGGCTGCGTAGTCTGCCATTGAGTGCTTCTCGGGAATGGGAGGTATTATGAGCGTAGGGTGCAGGTTTACAAGGGTTTGCCGTAACGATGCGAACTCCGAGTATCGCCGCCGCACTTCCAGATCCTGTCTTCCATTAGCTGTGTTTCCGAGCCACTACGATCACCATTACCCCAGTCCTTATGGTATAGACAATGTAGTTTCCGCCGCTCTCCACATTCTTCCCTGCGTATGTGATTTGGATCGGCATGTCGGGATTCTGGTACAGTATTTGTTGCACACGACTGTTGTAGCCACCTTTGGGCGGAGCATATTGTCTCTCTTCCTGCTGTTGCTCCTCATCGTCGCTGAAGTCTTGGGGCTTGGAGATGAACTCTGGCGAGTCCTCGCGCGGTGATCCAAGGGTAGAAGGCGGGGTTGAGGGTCGGTGAAAGCCGCCTGAGAATTGTTAGTTTCTCTGTAGAAGGATCAAAATGAAGACTGGTATACCGCTGCCTGGCGAGCTTGCGAATGCTGGATTTGAGGTGTTTGAATCGCGGCGACTGAACGACCCGTAGGGGTTGTTGTCCTCGTCGTTCCACATGGTCTTAGTGTGTGCCGTGCAATCGGCAGTTCAGCAAGCGGTCGGATGGCCGATTGCTTTGATATGTTGAAAGACTGAGGCGTTTAAGAGAGGCGCAAATGTACGCTGCAGGTAGAGCCGGGGAGCGTGTGTACTGTCAGGTACCTCCACTGTGTTGGCGGAATGGGTCTGCGGTCTGCGGTCCCGCATCGGGCTGGAGAGCTCGGCCGCAGCTGACGTCGCTCTTGGCATCGACATCCGAGCTTGGACCCTTGTTTGATTGGCACCATTTATTGGATGGAAGACAAGCCTGCTCCCACAACATCCATACAGACCATGCGGCTGTACAGAAAGCTGATTGTCATGCTACCTCATTGTCTCTATCATCTATGATCAGACTAGATACAAGTGAGCTCCCATCGTACGGCCCAGGCGCACGGATACTGCCTTCGTCCGTCTCTACTGCCTCCTGTTGCAGTTGAGCGAGTATCCCGCCTCTGAACGGTGATGGAGATCTTCCATCCGAGCTTAAGGATTCAATGCCAGTGAAGGGAATTCGAGGTGAAGGTGGTAATGGAGGGAACCGAGGTATGATGCTATCTATGAAACCGATCTCTGACAGGGTAGGCGATACAGTATCGAAAAGAGGAGAACGGGGACTTGAGCGAACAGGGCTCGCTGGGGGTGGTGGACTTGGCGACCAACTGGAAGAAAGTGAAGATGCTGGGTTTATACTGGACAAATGCCAGTCCGATAGTGGTGATGCGGGCTGAGCGACTTGGCTCCCAGATGAGCTTAGGTCAGATCCAGTATCAGAATCACCCTCTTCCTTCTTAATAGGAGGTTGCAGACCTCCGTCGATCCCAGAAGAAGGATGGTCGGCCCAAGGATTTTGATCAGCGTGGCTACCTAGCGGGCTAGGTCAGTCAGGATCTGTCGAGATGCATCAAACCAGCAAAAGCATGCTGTCAATGGAAAGGTGGATTACTCGGATCGTACCCGTCTCTATCCTGAAAGTCCTCTTCATCTTCGTCAACCTGCGAAGGCTGGCGTGTTCCTGGTCCTGCACTCGCACTCCCTCCGAGACCGACTTCAGGCCGCAGCAGATCTAGCCCAGGACGCGGTCGTGGCTGATCGGTATTGTGTCTCCGCGCCCCTGGACGCACTATGCCGGCACCACGCCTTCCACTGCGTCCTGGCCTCCTCGGTGTCCCTGATGCTGCCCCTGGAGTACCTCGCGCCCCAGATGCTCTCGGAGGAGGTACGTCATCTTCCTGAGGTGGTGGTTCATCGTTGATAATATCGGGAATGTCACACATGCCGCCGTTCCTCCAGTCATGCCTGTCTATCTCATCGTCCATGTTCCTTCTATAGTCGTCTTCGCTGCTCAGCTCATCTAGCATGGTACCCAGTCGACCCTGGTCCATTCTCGGGCCCCGACCCCGCGGTACGTCGTGTTGCCGGCCTGGTAATGGTAGCTCTGAGGATCTGCCTTGAGCCCGACCTGCTCTGTATGGGTTTGTAAAGTATCCTGCATCTGCCGCTGTGTCTGGCGGTGGCGCAGCAGCAGGAGGAGGGGGTGGTGGTGGAGGCGGAGGCGGATCCGAGGGCGAGTGCGGTATGGGGGCCTTGGAAGGCTTGGAACATTGAATATTGAAAGAGATTGGTGCTCGCGTATTTTGACTCGCTTCTTTGGGAGTCTTCAAAGTAGATTTCGATCGCTTCTGTTCCTGCTTTTGTAATGACCTTATCTCTCCTCTTGCCCCTTCAAGTTCTCTCTTCGTCTCATGTAGGTCCATCTCCTTTCGCTTGAGATCCATTAACAGGCCAAAGAAGAAAGCTCCGCCAATCGCTGAGATGGTTACAAAGATTGCTGTCAACACTGCCAGGACAACCACCGTCCCTGAAGACGCCATCGAGATTCTTTCACGATTCCACTGAGAAAGATTTCAAGAAAGAGGAGAACATGGAACGAATGTATGTGAAGAAGCAATAATGAAGGATTGCTATGCGACAGGCACTCTGCTTCTTGTTTGCCATATACATGGTTGCTATGTGATGCGTCATGTGTACACCGGACTGCCTTTGCAGATATGGTTTGCTGCCTCGATACTTGCTATTGTTGTAGGTTGAAATGTAGCCTATCGTTAGAATTTGGGAGCTTGCATATATATGCCAGCGTGTAGATGCAGCAAACCGACCTCCCCGAGCACCACCGCTGCAGCGCGCACTAGCCTTGTACTACAAACATCGTTGACATCCGTGGGCAGTCTTCTCCTCCAGAGCTCAAGTTTGGCGCCACATCAACGCCGCCGCGACACGATCAATTGCGCTTCTTGGTATCCACTTCTGCCACGCCCGTAGAATCCGTGAGGACGCCAAAAGCTTTCCACAGAATCCAAAGCGGAATCCAAACCCACAACGTATTCATGAAGAACAAATAAACCCATCTACACGTCTCAATTAGCTCCAATCAAACCACAACATGAAAAAGAAACTCACAGATACATCCAATTGCTCGTCACCAAACTCACACTCCCGCTCAACCACTCCGGCGCAAAAGTCATCCACCCCCCATACAACTCCCCCGTCGCCAACACACTCGCCCACCACCAAACCTTCTTCCTCCCCCTTTCCCTCTCCCTCTCCTCTCCCCGCATATTCTCCGCCTTGACCACCAAATACGCAATATAAGCCGCAAGTGGCCCCCCCACCCCAACCGTCAAAATCTCCAAACTAATCACCCCCAAATCCGCCCCTCCCCACCGCTTATCCGCCTTCGCATACTCCTGCCACAGCCTACTCACCATCCCCGTCCCATAATTCGCGCCGTACAACCTATCGCTCCTGCCCAAAAAGTGCGCGTCGGGTGGGGTGAAAAGGAGGGGTTTGTAGGTTGCGCCGCCCAGGTGGGAGGTCGAGGGAATGGGGTAGGCGGTGTAGATGAAGAAGCAGTTGTAGAGGTAGGAGCCTTCGAAGAGGAAGTGGATGAGGGAGTCGAAGAGGTGCCAGATGAAGAGGAAGCGTAGGGGGGAGGGGGTGGTGGCGGTGAGGAGGCGGAGGGAGGTGAAGTAGGCGACTGAGAGGAGGGCGAGGACGGCGAGGAGGGAGGAGATGGTTGTGGTGTCGATAAAGTCGGGGAGGAGGGTGGCGGCTGTTGCCATTGTGCGTGAATTGCTCTAAGAGGGTCTACGGAGGGCTGTCGTTGTCTGCTATAGTGAGGACACCTTGGTGGGCACGGGAGAATGAGATGCTTCGCTTGGCAGACGCGCTTCTGTACACGTGAACACGTGCCTGCTCAGACAGCAGATGCGATTGTGATTCACATCAGCATTCAATCCTGCACTTTCTTTGATTCTTTGCTGATCATTGCGTACGTAGAGAGCTACGCTAGGATGTATGCATTACCTTCCACCATACCACACTGCATTCCCGCAGCTTCCTCTAATTGCCCTTTTCGGCTGCGTGTTCACCTTCTAAACAGCACGCTCCAATCATTGATCAACTGAATCCCCGCCGCCCTATACGTATCATCCTCCGGATGACTAGTAACATTGGCATCAAACACCATATCCATCGGCCAACTCAAATCATATCTCGGCCACTGCGCCGTATTCGGATCCCCATATCTAAAGCTATTCGGATCCTGATCGTACACAAAGCTCGTCCAGCTCGCGCTCATGAACCCCGCCAGATCGTAGAAGCTCTGCGTCCTATTCGAGAACGGATCCACCGCGTAGCCGAGCCCATGCACGTTCAGAAAGGCAAAGGCAACCTCCTGGAAGTGCGTGACTCCACTGTAGGGACCCAGGCCGTTGGGGATGGCGTTGAAGCGGTAGCAGTAGGCGGAGACGTTGGCTGCGGCCCATGTTTGGCAGGTTAGGCGGCGGTTGGCGATGAAGACGGCGTCGCCGAAGTAGGCTGCTGCTCGCTTGTACTGCGCGCCGTATGGGGCGGGGAGACGTCCTGGGATCGAGGCGGGGATGCCCACTGAAGGGTCGTCGGGGTAGGCTTCGAGGATCTGCTGTGCTAGTGGAAGCGGGAGGTTCACACCGGGAGCGGTCTTGCCGGATTTCGTCAGGAAGAAGATGAAATCGTCTGTAGTGTTCACTCCCTGTGGGCCGAAACTCGTCCCTTCATCAGAGTTCGCGCCGACGATGATGGGGACGTGCACATAGGCACCTTCCTTTAGCTGGATCGACGAATAGCGCTGCAGGAAGTCTCCGTCCAGAGTTGGGAACCAATGGCTAGCGATGGTAGTGTCGTTCAAGATGGTGTTCAGTTGCGCAAACGGCACTCCACGGAGACAATCGAGTGTATCCACAGCGTTGCTACAGTTGGCCTTCTGCACCACTCCGTTGTACAGAGGCTGGTAGTAGTCCGTGCCATTGATGCCATTGTACGAAACTGGATTACCAGACTCCATGATGGCACCTCTGAAGAGTCCATCATCACGGCCGTTGTAGGCCACTAAGTGGAAGCCAACGGATGATGCACCTGCCGATTCTCCCCAGATAGTGACTTTCTTGGGATCTCCTGAGACGCCGTCAATATGATAGTCACTATCTGATGATGTATATAGGGCTTACCTCCGAAAGCGGCAATATTCTCATTGACCCAGTGCAAAGCCAGCCGCTGGTCTCTCAGACCAATGTTGGTGTTGCCGCTACCTCTTACCTCATTCGACATGATGAAGCCATAAGCAGACAGGCGGTAATTGATCGAAACGCCCATGATTGGCTTGCCCAACTTGACTGAGTTCTCAACGATAAATGAGAGGTTGTACCTTCTGTCCGGAGAACCACCCATATAGTAGCCACCGCCATGAATCCAGAATGCCACTGGGAGCGCCTGACCTTCCATGCCAGAAGGGCGGACGATGTTCAGGTATAGGCAGTCCTCTGATTGGTCATAGCCTATTTGGTCTCCCTTGGAAAGATCAGCTGAGCTTCAGTGCTCCTTTAAGGCATCGATACCTACTCCGTAGCCTATACATTCTGTTGAGTACGCCGTCGCCGACCTCGTGCCATTGAAAGTTGTGTTCAATGACTGAGGGTTACGGAACCGTAACGAGCCCAAAGGTGGCTGCGCATAAGGCACGCCAAGAAAGAAGTCTTGATTATAGGTAGAGGAATAGACACCGGCCAAAGTGCCGTTCTTGATCTGCACAGTGGGCGCAACATCTGCCTCCTGCCGTCTAAACCATGGCGAGGCGAGCGTCGAGCATGAGAGATACGAGACTAGCAAGAGACTCAAGGACTTCATATTGGAAGTTCCAAGCAAGCAACAGAAAGCTTTGTATGAGATGACAAGACCTATCTGCAAACCAGTGTCAACAGCCGTTGCGGCAACCCGGGATACTTATGAATTCACCAAGCTCGAGACTACCTGCCTACAATGGCGGCGATGACGACTGCAGTACGGAACACTCATGGTTGCATCCGAAGAAACGGTGGTGGAAGACCCTGTTCCTTGGTAGTTGTCCCTCACCGTTTGCGGAGTAAACATGGACGAGTGGATCCTGTAACGGCATTCTTCGATCATCGAGTGGTTAGATCATGAAGATCGTCGTGGTTTGGAGCCGCGTTGACCCCTCAATTCACCACGAACACGGGCCGTCGTATCCAGGTGGGTCTTTGACTACTGTGTCAATGGGCTATACTGAATCCTGTCCGGAACAATGTCGTGTACATGGCAACGCGGCACAGTCTACAAAACAACAGGAACGACGATGCAGACATAGGTGAACCTGATCAGACGTTGAACATGCGCTAAGATTGTGGCTTGCAGTTAAGCTTGACTTGACTCCCGACCCCGCATTATAGCGCCGGGAATTGGCTCATTCGGCGGTAGAACCTCGGCAGTACCAAACCGGATGTTGCAGGATTTACTGTCTAGACTGTCGGGGAATCGGATTTGGTAGGTCGCGTATTTTGCTCCACTTAGTTATATTTACAAATTCTATTTTTCTTAGGTAGGTCCTAGTAAAACTAGAAAGAAAAAAGGGCTTAGTATATAATTAAATACTAATAAATTATATATAATTTATATAGACTAAATATAATCTTACTACGTAAGCTACTATATAGTATAATAGTTATAAGCCTAGAGTAGTACTTTATTTAAGCCTTATTTATCCTAAGTCTACTAGTAAACTTATTATTTCTTATACCTATACCGCCTAAACGTTACCACCTTTATATTTATATAACCTTATTAACCCTCCTAAACCTCTATACTTCTTTTACTAATAAAAGAGAAAAAGTTAAAGGAGGAAAAGGATAAGTTAATAAAAGTTATAAAGGATTATAGTCCTACGGCGTATAGTCTTTTAAATAAACCTACGGAGAAAGGAGAGGAGACTAAGTCTATCCCCTATTTTTATCTTATCTTTTATTATATCTATATCTTAAACCTATAAGATACTATAGACTAGGCTACTTAAGTCCTATAAGGATTAGGAGTAATAGATTTATAGTATCTAAATATAAGTAATTAGCTACGGTATTTAGACCTATATAGATCTATCTAAAGATAAAACTATACTAAGTCTCCTTATAAAACTAAAATAGCCTTCTTTAGCTATACTAGTAAGAAGATTAATAGATATTAAAGTCTATACTTTAAGTATAAATAAATAGAAGCTAGTTAGCTTTAATTAATAAATTTACTAAAATAGGGTAAATAACTATAAAAGGATAAGTAAAATCCTACTAAGGTTTAATAGCTATATTAATAACTTAGTATTAGAAGGTATCCTTAGGCTTATTAGTAAAGAGGCCTCTATATATAGTAAGCTAGTTAAACTCCAGTTAATCTATAAGCCTAATATATAGTCTTAGGAGTTAATTATTACTTAATAATATAGTAACGTAAAAGCCTCTATTACCTCTTAAAACCTATATAAGTGGATTAAGGAGTTTAGAAACGTCTATTAGACTACTACGGAACTAAAACTTCCTAAAGTTTAGGGAGACTAAGTAATCTATAACTTCTTAGACTATATAAGTAAGGTAATTAAGTAATAGACTACTATATAAAGATCCTTCTTTAAATTAGTATTAACGCTAGGTATAAAGGAGCTTATAAAACTTAATACGTTTATAAATAACTTTTAAAAGGAGCTCTTTTAAATAGAGGTAAAAGGAAAGTTAATAAACGGTATAAAGACCTTAAGCTCTTAATATAACTAACTATAAGTAATGTATACGGCTATACTATAAGGCTAATCGGATTTAGCTTAAGATAATAAGCCTAAGTAGTTAACTTATAAAATACCTCTACTATACCTAGACAAAGAATATTATTAGTACTAGGACTATCTATATATATAGCCCTATCTTTAAACGGATTTAAACTAGTAGGCTAGTAAGTAGTTAACCTTTAATAAAGCTTATAAGAAATATTACTAAAATAATACTAAGTATTAAATAAAGTATAACTAAATTAAATAAAGCTTTAAAAATATAAAATTAAAGCTAACTAATAATAATAACGATAAAAGGACTATATATATTATAGTCTATAGCGTCTATAAGGATAGACTCGTAGGCGTTTACCGCGGAACGGTAATCCTTAATATAAGAGCTACTAGACACGTCTATAATAACGTATTATAATTTATATAATAAAGAGACCCTATACTAGATAAAAGCTATCTTACTAGAAACGGCTTGATAAAGGTTATAGCGGTAGGAGACTTTATTATTAAAGCTAGACTACTAGACGGTTAGCTTTATATAATTACGCTTACTAATTTAGTATATATCCTAGACTTTCTACTAAGTATTATCTTATTTAATAAGCTATAGTCTAAAGGAGTTAAATAGGATTTAAAAATAAACCTATTATATTAATAAAATAATAATAAGCTAGTTACTTAGCTCTCTTAAATTAATAAATTTAAAGTCCTTAAGTAACCTATATACTAATACCTAGCTTAATAAGTCTACCTTATAGC